>JAWDGP010004033.1:507500-537500 GCA_033675545.1 Elysia crispata | reverse complement strand
AGTTGCTTATTTAAAAGATAATGATTGTTTTCATGTCTATCAACCTCAATTATTTAGGCCGACCCTTAAGAAGGTCAGGTCTTTTGGTTTTAGTGGGATTTGGAAACAATACGGTTAGGCTATGTCCTCTAGCTTTTGGAACTTTTTACGTTATTTTTTTTTTTGCTCTTACAAGAGCTTCAATTCTTTTGAGGATTTAGATTTATAATAGAGTTAACATGAAGTGAAGTCTCATGGTTTTAATAGTTGCCGTAGTATCTTCAAACAACAATGTTGTTATTTTCAGATTTTTTACCTTTTCATAATACCTAAGTGGACTTGAGGCCTACTAGTTGTGCTGGTAGAAACTATATTGACTTGAGGGTAGAAAAGAGACACAAAAAGGCAAAGAGAATGAGAGGTGGAAAAGGGGGAGAAGGGAGCGAAAGCATTTTGTATTATGAATCTTGATTTATAGTCAAGACATATTTTACAGAGAGCTAAACTTAGTTTTAATCATTTTTATTCATATAAAAATCTTTGATGGTAATAGAACAGTAAAACTTTTATAAAGAAAGTAAGGAAGCAGTTTCACATTCCTACCTAAAATATCCCTATAATTCTAGCAATTTACAATATGAGTTTGAAGATTATTTGATATTATCTAACATCTTTTATCCAAAGAGTTAAAGGGATTTCTTGAAAGATTCTCTTTATATTGCTTCTGTGAATCGTCATTATCATCATCATCAAACACCTAACTTATCACAACGCCTAACAAAAGACTAGTTCCAGTGGTGAAGCCCCCATCAGCTTTCCTGCAGTATTCTTTGTCAAGTCAATTTTCATCCTACAACTCGTTAAGTCGCACGCTGGTTTTTTCTATTTACGTACGGCTCTTGACCTCTGACTCATGATAAAACAAAGCTTTGCAAACCTATGTTATTGTACAACCAACCCTTATAAATCTGTGGCCGGTAGTAATGTAAAATTACCTTAAAAAATTGCATATCTCTTGAAAAAAAATCTAGCATAAAAATAATTTACATGTAGAAAAAAAAACCAACATTACATAGCTTTTGCAGCAATAAGAAAAAGTTGGTTAATTTCGTAAAATCCAAATCTATGTAAAGGTGCAGAATTGCTGATTTCTCATATTTAAGATCGAGCAACGTTATAGTTTTTGGGTAATGTTACATTTCATAGGTCTAAATAAAACTGTGAAAAGTGCAATTTACAATAATTATGAGCTAAACTATTAAAGCGAACTTAAAGTTTGGTCTGCTCTTTTGACAATGTGATATTGATTGATACTGAACTACTACACTGTGTGTGAGAATCCTCCAGTAATTATTGCTTGGTTTTGGTTTTTATTTTCTCGATCATGAGTCTAGAAGGAAAAAAAAAAGCCTATGAGACAATAATTGGTTTCTTGAATGTATTGTTCGGATATGGATTAAGAATGAACGTCTGAGATTGGCGTCAGCTACTCAACAGAGGCAAGCCCCAAAGGTCCCCCGTATGTGGTAGACTGTTTGGTTAAAACAACACGGACGAACCACGCGATCAATATTCAAAATTCCGGCTGTTTCCAACTCACCTGTACACCGATGGTCGTGGCGACGGCTTTTTCCGTCCAGGGAACACTGGAACTTCTCCTCCCAGAATTCCTTGAACCATGGGTTGTTTGGTGATCCATCCGGCCCAAGGGAAGCGTAGTGACTCGCGAACTGCGAGATTTTCGGGGAATAGAGCATGAGTGAGATGGAGCCCGCTATAGCCGACTCCACGCCTTGCACGACATCGACGCGGTTCCCCCAGCCGTCACTGTAAACGTGGTGAAAGCAAGAATATTTTTTTTTTATTATCGGGAGTCATTTCAGACATCTTATCATGAAAAAATAGTAGTCTTGAAAAAAAGAACTTTTTAGTAAACCTGTTCTGGTTGATCGGCCAAGTTTTACTGAGGCTATCTATACTAACGCTTAAAATGATATTTATTTTAAATTTCTGTTTGGCACTAAGGAATTTTTTTTATTATTTATATCTCATATATGGTGATCTTTAGATAATTTTGTGCTCTTGAGGCAATTCGAACCAATATTTATTGAAGCGACATATCTCTATACAAGATGCTTTATTATTATTATTTTTTTAATGCGTAAATGTATAAGAAGAGAAATTACAGCCTATTCCTCTTTAAAGGCACCAATAAAGTAATAAAAAAAAACAGATTATGGGTCCATTTATTTTTAAAATCTAAATAGATCTTTTACATAAACTTGACAGTCGCATTGTGTTTAAAATTTAATTGCACCAGTTGTTAAAAAATTCGAGTTGTATCATATTGTACTTTGATTAAAAAACATAATAAACACACTCTGTATATTTATGAAATTCTCAAAAATATTTTATTTCCCAAATCCTTTTCAGCCTAAGAAATGTTTCGACCAATTAAAAAAAAAAAACCACAACCGCTCCCCCCACCTCCTCAAAACACACACAAAAACAAAAAAAAAAAAAAACGAATCAAACGACGGTTGATAATACAAGAATCAGCAATAAGAATAAAAATATCGTATCAGTAAATTAGTTGGATTTTGTTCAACATAGAAAATAAAATCAATTCCTAGCATTTGAGATCGCTGTTCCACACCTCCCAATCAGCAGGAAGGCTCCTTCGACGTTCCTCCTGCGTGTTGCCTGCATCAGTTTCTTCACGGTCATGCCCTCACAGAAACACACGACCACCGTGGCGTTGCGCCACTTGAGGAGGTTGTCCACGACGGTATCGAAATCTTTGTCTTCCGCAGAGCTTGCGATGTTGTCTTCGGCGCCGAAACAGATCCCCTTCTCACTGGCGCGGTCTTTGAAAGCCTCCATGCCACGGATGCCGTAGTTGCCTGTATCATTTTTTTAAGAATATAGGGAAAAAAAGGGGGAGCGGGAAGCGGTAAATGGGTTCGTAGAAAAATAGACTGATAGTAACGTATTTTAAGATTTGTTGAATTGATGAAAGTTGGAGAACAGTGAAAAAAAAGTAATTTCGGAAGTCACCAATTTTAGATTCCATAGTAAAGTTTTTCTCGCGCAGATCATTTTAAGGGCTATAAGTCTTACATTAAAAAATGTACTTACTCCGTCCTCAAATATAATTTTAGGACTTTTTATTATAATGCTCAAATGGGGATAGATCCGAAATATTTTCGATCCGCAGAATTTTTTTTTTGGAATAAAATAAAGGCAAGTTAAATATTTGAATAATTCAGAGAACAGCCTTTTTTCCAAGAATCTTATGAAATAAATATACTACGATCAATTTGTAACTAAGCTTGACGAACAGAATGTTAAAGTTAGAGTCTAAACCCCGTTATATTTTGCGATGAAGCTTGTTGGCATGGTTCTTCAAACTTTATGAATGCGCAACTTTTTGTCAAGCACTGATTCTTGTTTTCACAACAGCGAGGCATTGATCAGTGCTAACTCATAATTTGATTAAATCTTGGAGTCGCTGTGAAGGGTTCTATCTTAATTATCTTGAGTGATCGTAAAGTTGCACTAAAATGACTCTGCTTTGAAACAAAGTCATATTTTGGTGATGCCCTCTATGATATGCTTACAAGATTCCAATGGTTGCAATAATATTTTTTTTTTTCAAAACCGTTAAATTTTCTGCTGGTACTGATTGCGCAAAGTCACCAGGACCTATGAACTCAGTGTGAAACACACATTGCTCAGCTTGAAGAAGTTGAAGACATATCGCTCAAAAGTGACTCTTGACCCGCTCTCTGCTCTGTCATTGTCAGCAAAGTGAAATCACTTTATATTTTTGCCCATTACTCAAAAAAAAAAAAAAAAAGAAAAAGACAAAGAAGAAATAAAAGAAAGGAAAAAGAAAAAAGCAGTAAAAGTATGAACAGTGAAAAAGAAGAATTTAAATAAGGCGGAGTTCTGAATCTTATTTAATCTTCACCTAATTAAGTAATTTTGCAATGTGCTCTTTTTTGTTATTCGATCATAATGAATGGTTCATAATGTTTAATTCTAATGTAATTTTTTTTCTTTTATAATATTATTATTAAGGATTTTCCATGGCAATATTCTTTATGACAAAATTTTTTAATCGAAAAATGACTCAGTGAATTTTTAAATGCACTATAAAGCTTTATGCCAATGACGACAGTTGTTTTCTATCTAAAAAATTCTAGGATAAGCTGATAACCTTTGACTGGATGATATTTACACTAAAGTATTTTCCAATTTCACTGCAAAAGCCCTGGGTCGGTTGTACTTTAAGTAATCGATTTCATAGTAAGCAAGTGAAGAGCAAAATAAAGTGAAGCATACAGGATCTTCTCAAGATTAAGTCAGACCCTCAAATACTGCTTTCACGGGGATTATTCGCAAGGGATTTGAAAAAGAAGGTGATACTCAATCTTCTTATCTGTACTTTTATTAAGATCGCTGCGAGACTTGTTCAATTCGTAAGACAACCAAGATGTCTTGTTTTTTGTCTTTGCAATTTTAATGCACACTCGCAATGCCGAGAGAATGTGGGGGAGTATTTAGAATGTCTTCTGAAACAGGTAAACTTTATTCCCAGAATAGCTAAGATACTGGGTTTATACTGCTTTTACTTCCAGTCTGGCTAGGTTAGAAATTACAATTTAAAATAAAACTAAAAACAAATTCATTGTTTCGATTTAGAACAAAATACAAGTAAAGCTAGGCAGCATTTAAATATTTTTGCGATCTAAAAGAGTATTCTTATCCTTTACAAATCTCCGGCTATGCTGTGCGAGTAACAGTCATAAAGAAACGCATTTTGCATTCGATTAAAACAAACTTTTCAGCTTTTAGCATTTAGATCATTCGTACTGAATTCCATTTGTCTTGTTAAGGCAATTAATTTTAAGCTAACATTATAGGTGCTGCATGATAGACGTACATAGATCCACATAAAATATCTGAATCCCATAAAACTTTAAGGACAATATCTTAAAACAGAATTCAGTTTAACTCTTTGCAAAATCGTATTCAATGTTGATATTTATAAAAAAAAATGATGGTGTTCGTGTACCAAAGAATCCCGACACAAGTAGTTCAAACCTAGGTTTACCAACATATGAGTTAGAAATAGGTAATATTAAAAGGTTGGAAAAAACTTGGAATATTCTAGACGTAAATGTAAGGGATGATATTTCTTAAGGCATAAGGGCAACAAAAATAGCGTTCTGATAATTATGGTTTCATAATTATGTGAAACGAAAAATGGAGCAACTAAAACATAGTCATAAATATATGCTTGAGTTACTTTCTGGGCAACATTGTGTGAGTCGTATGCATTTATTGGTATGTGAAAGATTTTCACGAAGCAATAAAAAGAGGAGAGAGAGAGAGAGAGAGAGAGAGAGAGAGAGAGAGAGAGAGAGAGAGAGAGAGAGAGAGAGAGAGAGAGAGAGAGAGAAAGAAAAGGGAGAGAGAGAAAGAGAGAGATAGAGAGAGAGACGAAGACAGAGACAGATATAATTAAAGCAAAGTACTTTTCTTGGCTTCAAAGTGATATCCGCCGATCTGACAGTAACTGCCCTAGAAAAGCTGATGGGCAAGCAAAAGTGACCATTAAAGTCTCCCCAGGAAACTCACTCAAGCGTTTGAGATGTCCAATCTTGCGAGGAGACAGGAACAGACTATGACCACTCTCTAGGCCATGGCACTCTGATTGGGTCTTTTCCCTTAATTCTGTAGAATTGTATCCTTTAATTTTTGTGTACTACACCGAAAAAATAGTGAAAAATTATACAACAAAGTTTTGAGGAATGACCATTAATTTTCGAAAGCATTATACCTCCGTATCACTGTTGCTACTGAAACTAAAACGCTGGTGTCTTCATTTTTATACCCTACTGCTACTGCTGCGCTACTAGTATTATCACCACCGCAACGAATGCTACTATTTCAACTACTGGTCCTTCTACTACTACTACTACTACTACTACTACTACTACTACTACTACTACTACTACTACTACTACTACTACTGCTACTGCTACTGCTACTACTACTACTGCTGCTGCTACTACTACTACTACTACTACTACTACTACTACTACTACTACTTCTGCTGCTGCTGCTGCTACTACCACTACTACTACTACTACTACTACTATTATTATTATTATTATTATTATTATCATTATTATTATTATTATTATTATTATTAATTTTCATTATCATTATTATTATTATCATTTTTATTATTATTATTATTATTATTATTATTATTATTATTATTATTATTATTATTATTATTATTATTTTATTGTTTTTGTTGTAATCTTAGGATCTTCGCCTTGATATTCCAAGTGATTGGCTAGGAGGGTTCGAGTCCCACACTGTCAGTAAGGTAAGTCTTCAATTCCGCTCTGACCGACAGATGCTTGTTTGATATTATTATATAAAAAGGCCTGAGATCAACGAGTTGTGGGCGGGCTATTTGAAACAATTAAACAAATTATTCATAAAAGTCACAAGGCCAGATTAAATCTTGATTTATATTGGTTATAGGAGCAGTGCATCAAAGGATAGATATACCTCTAGATATAGAGATCAATCTGCTTCATTCACATGATAATAGTTAGGGCCGCATCTTATCTAAAATTCAGCGGCAGACTGGTAGGTTATCAATAACTCATAAAATTAATATTATAAAGAAAGACAAAAAAATAAACAAGACAGAGTGGTTGGGAATTTTTTGAAAGGTTTTAAATTGCCGAAGGGCCCAGGGAAGAAGAGATGAGAGGATTTTTCTAGAGGTCTGAAAAATGCTGATGGGCTCCAAACGATGTCAAACGCTGAAGCGCGCGAGGAACTAATGAAGCGAGCTAGATTGCCTAATCCAGCGACACGACACTGGAGAGATTCCGGGATTCTCCGACATTCAGCCTTTCTATGGGCGCGTTGGCGTTTGGAACACCGGCTATTGTTATTGAAAACACGC
Source organism: Elysia crispata (assembly GCA_033675545.1). Lineage (NCBI taxonomy): Eukaryota > Metazoa > Mollusca > Gastropoda > Plakobranchidae > Elysia > Elysia crispata. The sequence continues at coordinate 530,521 of JAWDGP010004033.1, read as the reverse complement.
TCACAGCAGTGGCTCTCCTATCTCTCTCTCTTTCCTAGGTGCCGTTGGCCATGTACTATGCGTACTCGCCCTGAGGTGTACAGGGTTCTTATCTGACGGATTCGATCCATAGAAAGCATCTTATGATGTGGGTTTGGAGCCTTACAATAAATCCGTCGAACTAATTTTTAGGATGGTAAAAGGGGTATGAGATCTCTGTAATCGGATGATGTCAATTTTCATGCAATGCAGACATTTATCTTCATTACTTGCTGGTTGACAGACATTTATATACCTTATGGTTCGCTTTTGTTTGTTTGATACGTGAAAACTTTGATTTTGCTACAAATTTCTGAAGTGTAATTTTAAATTTGGTTATTTTTTTAAGGTGTGATGAAGGAAAGAAAATTTTGTGTAAAAATGGAAATTTTGTATGATTTTTCAACGCCCGCCCACTTAAACTATATCCTAAATTTGTCCGGTATAGAGAATTTGTTTGAAAAGATACCGAAAAACAAAGTTCCAAAGAAACGATGGAGTGAAAGGATTGCCGTTGCTGGAAGTGAAAGTTCTGTATTGATAGAAAAAAAGCGAGTACAGTGATTGTAAAAAAAATTTGAACACGATTAAAAGATACTCGATAAATGAGAAAAAGAAGTCACTGTTTTAAAATTAAAAGGGTGACGACAGGTGTTAATAACTTATTCGATTTAACATAAATTTTCCACATAGTTCGTGTCTTCAAAATGGTCTTCAATTGCTTTAATTGTTTTGTTTTCCTTCTTCAAATAAAACAATTTTTGCTAACGATCAACATAAAGGATACGATTAAGACAGTCACACACAGCAAAAAAAAAGTTTTAAATTTGAAGGCATTGTACTGAGAAGAAAAATGAAATTTGAAGATTATTTTCATTTATTTTCAATGTATAAAAAAAATAGTTGACTGTAGAATTGAATTTGTTGTGCAGTTTGGAGCTAAACGAATGCTTATGCAGTCTTTAAATAGCACCTTCTAATCCTTTTTTTTCTCTAACCCCATGTTCGTACCTTCAAAGACATAGGCATTAAGCAGTCAACAAAATTATTTTAAAAATGTGTATTCATACACAAGCGCAACTTGCCCTTTGATTCCAATTCGCAATGCGTGTAATTCGACAAGGGTCTTACTTTGTCTACATTCAGGATTTTTTATCTTTTGGAAGCAGGCCGAATCAGTGATATCAAAGACGGAGCATCACGAAACAAACCAATGGATCAGGACGAAATGATTCTCTGCGTCTGGTGTACATATTAAATTTCGTTCTTTTCATTATAATAGTGCTCCATCACTTTCAGTTTAAATAATATACTTACCTGAGCCTAGTGCTTCCTTAATTCGAACGATGCAGTATGAATGTAATAGATGTTTCCAATACAGAATGAATAAATGATCTCAAAAGCATTAAGATTGTCAGTTCGTTTCCCGACAAACAAAATTTTTAAGATCAAGAAAACGGACGTCCGAGCCTTCTTTTTTAATTCTTTTATTAAATTGTTATGATTTTACTTTCAAATTGTTTTTCAATTAAATAGTGAAAAGGGCTAAGATTAAAAGTAAGACCAAAAATCAGCAGGTCGGTGGATAGAAGCCTTAAATCCAAACCTTAACTTCAATAATTAGGTAATATCAAAATAATTTTATACAGGAGCCACAACAGAACAGCAGCAACAGCAATAACAACAACAACAACAACAACAACAACAACAATAATAATAATAATAATAATAGTAGTAGTAGTAGTAGTAGTAGTAGTAGTAGTAGTAGTAGTAATTGTTGCTGTAGTAGTAGTAGTAGTAGTAGTAGTAGTAGTAGTAGTAGTAGTAGTAATTGTTGCTGTAGTAGTAGTAGTAGTAGTAGTAGTAGTAGTAGTAGTAGTAGTAGTAGTAGTAGTAGTAGTAGTAGTAGTAGTAGTAGTAGTAGTAGTAGTAGTAGTAGTAGTAGTAGTAGTAGTAGTAGTAGTAGTAGTAGTAGTAGTAGTAGTAAAAAGAAGAAGAAGAAGAAGAAGAAGAAGAAGAAGAAGAAGAAGAAGAAGAAGAAGAAGAACAACAACAACAACAACAACAACAACAACAACAACAACAACAACAATTAAGACGACAAACTGAAAAAAGATGAACACATTACGACTATAGAAAAATATAAGGATTTCGTCATAGGCTTGTAAACATTGACGGACACCAAACGAAGCCAAACATAAAATCTTGGCCGAAACCAACGAGGCATGCTAAATTGCCTAACGCAGTGACAAGACGTAGGAAATCCGAGATGGTTTTATCTCAGATCTTTGGAGGCGATGGTGAGTAACCTAGGCGCTTGATAGATTTCCTGTAATCCTTAAAATGTCGCTGCTATACAAGTATATGTTTTACTTAACTTTCATAAAACTGTTTAAAAGAGTTTTATAGTAACTATATCTATGCGGAAGGCTATCGTTTAAGTTAGACATTCTATTTTAAAGATTGGAAAACAGTGAAATTTAAACTTTCAGAATCTATTTCAAAATACGGTGATAAGGTTTCGCAGGAACAAAAAGTGACTACATGTGCACTGCTTTTGCAGGAAATTTTTGATCATCTGCCATTGTATTCGTAACTAACTGATAATAACTGTTTTAAAGGATCCATAAAAATAGAATGGGATTTTACAAAACTAGCTCAGTGCTCTTTCTTTGAACGACACCAAATCATACGTTTCACCATTATGAAGCTTCATTATTTCAAAATATGAAACATAAAAAAAAATTTAGACTGTTTTTTTTTTATCCTGTCTCTCAAATCAGACCATTTAAATGATTTTAAGCATACTCTGATGCGCATCAAAAGACCTGAGTTCGCACATTGTGATTAAAACAATTGTTTTTAACTAAATTGAATTGGTGTGCATTTTGTCCATTTACCGACGCGATTAGTATAATAATAATTCATATTTTTAATTCCTTTTCAACTTTATTTAAAATTTGGATGGAGTGAAAATTAAATTCGATCTAAAAGGAGAACCTGGGACCGATTGACCGCTCTCTGAATGCTTGACTCGGATTTCTGAACGCTGAACTCATTATTTTAGCAAATTATCAACTTGTCTTCTTCCATCACTGTTTACTCTGGTTATAATAATTCAAAAATCACGGGCGACTGATTAAACAGAATTGTGATCTTAAGTCTAATTATCAGGCAGGGCACCTTCACTCGCGCCATAGAAATCAAAATTCACACAGGAATAGAATGGCGGAGGAAGTATTGATAAATAACACGGGAACGGGTTCTTAGTGCAAGCAAAGTCTGTTAACTAAACAGAAATTTGAAATACAATCAATCAATATTTATGAATAAGGAGTGCTATGAATGAGCAATGAAAAAACAAAACAAAAATGAGGAAAGGGAGAAAAGGCCAATGACAGAGACACAGATGAGGAGTAAAAGAGTGAAAGATATGGATAGATATATTGAGATATAGATAGATAGAGAGTTAGAGACACACACACACACACACACATATATATATATATATATATATATATATATATATATATATATTGAGAGGTAGATAGAGATTGGCAGACAGAGAGAAAGAGAGATACATAGAAAGAAAGAAAGAAAGAGAGGCAAGCACGCGGGAGAGAGGATCATCAGGAAAAAAATAATGCTGTGTTCTGTCTCATGTATTTAAGATGGCTAAGCCATTGCTCCTACATAGTCTTTTATTTACAAATAAGTGATTCTAAATTATCATTCTGCTATATGTTGAACTGTTACATGAAATATTAAAAAGGACCTCTGCGAGATATCATTAAGTTTTAAGTTTTATTTAGACTTATAAATCTATTTTGCACACTGCTCATCTTTTTTTATTAACAGAATGAAGGCCTCTCCTGCTAGCTACGATTTCGTTTACATGAACAAATCCTAAAACGGGTGGTTAATCTTTAGTTTGAGTTTTCATTTAGCATGATTAAAGGAAGATAGGTACAAAAGTGTCATGTCATTTACCCAAAGAAACACAAAACAATAAAAGCCAAGCAAATATTATTACACCTCTGATCCTCAACAACTGTGATATGACTCACCACCCATTCATAGCAAGACTATTCAAAGACATTAAATTTTCTTCAACACTTAAGTCCCTCATGCTGACATTAAAATAGAAGACTGTATACAGTCGGTACCAAAGCGTTGTTAAAAGCACCATGACTTTCTCTCACCATTTTAACAGCTAACCTCAAACTTTTAAGATAAGGACTACCCGAAAGTTACATGTTTTCGATTATGGATCACAATAAAATTGTGACATAATTCAAATATACTCATTGTCTTTTTACATCCATTATTTTACTGAGGGATTTAAATGTTACTGCACCTCTGTAACTGTTGATAAAGAACACATTTAGAAACAAGATAATGCTATAAAACTTGTGGATAATTGGGAAATGATTGCAGAGATCGAGATCTCCTTACCTCATTTTCAATTTAATCAACACAGGGAGTATTTTAGATTTAATATGAACACCATGAACAAATCATCGAAGGCAAACAATAAACAAGCACACCTTCTCCACTAGAAGTCCGTATCAAAGGCAATTTAAATTATCTTTAGATATTTTATTTTCTATTTTGAAGTTTGAAGTTTTATATTTTATTTATCTACTGCTTCCTCTTTTATCATAGCTTGGAATTAAGGAAAGTTATTAGTTATGTTTTGAAAATTCGATAGAAATTTTTTTTCCTTGCTTGTTTTTCATGTCAGATTGCATAACACGCAAGATTAAACCAAACTCTGTAAGAGATCAGACTTTAAAATTCTCCACAAATAAGAAGAAACAAAAAATATGTCTCATTCCTAGTCATATCACATGAAAAATAATACATCGATCAAAGTATTTTCACAAAGGAGGCTAGACGTGCTATGTTTGTTAAAAAAAAAAAAAAAAGAGAGAGAGAGAGAGAGCAAGAGGAATAAACAAAATGTCATTATTTATGGCCAGAGGAAGCTAGGAAAATCAAAATGGAGGGGGATTTCTCTAATGCATTCCTCGATTTTAATATCACGTTTCCTTCTGCTCTGTCCATTCCAATAAATCATTATCCCTTGATCTCCCACAAAATGAATTTGTCCTTCTCTCCTTCAGTATTCTTCCTTCTTCTCATTTTCTTTTTTTTTTTGACCCACATGTTTTTGTTATTGATATATAAATTACCGTATTCTGAGTTTATCTGTTTCCTGCAGCTTTTGGTGTAGCATATCACTTTATTGTGAAATAATGTTTGGGTTATATCTTTCTTGAGAGTGTACAACTTAAACTAAGATCTTTCTGGCCCCCTGTATGATTTCCTCAAACAAGTCGAGTTTAGAATAGAAGGATTGCTGGAATCTACAAAGTTGAGTCTCGTCGGACCCTATGATGAATAGGAATACAGCGGTCAACGTGCCAACACCGAGCATTCTCGCTGCGATTAATATTAGAAAACAGTGCCCTGTCAATGCCGGTGAAGGCAGCGTGGCTAAGTTGATGGTAAAAGCGTCGGACTCCTAATCTGGCGGTTGCCAGTTCAATCCCAAACATAGCCAATATTGTACTTGCCTTAATAAAGCAATTGATCTAAATTTTACCCAGCCCCTCTGAGAGAGACAGGCGTACTGTAATGCTGTGCAAAATGAGTTGAATTTGCTCTGCGTGTTAAAGTCCTGTTGGGGGGAATTTATAAGTCTGCAGTTTTTCGGAGGACTATAACCTTCATTGTTTTACTTCTGACCAAACTGAGAACATAGGGGCCATGGCTAATCATCTATGATGCAAGGTGACAACTGAGTATGTTTCTTTCATCATTACATGAAGATGAAGGCTATTTAATATCATTAATCCTTATATCTTCCTATCCAGCTAAGAGGATCGTATATTTGGGTGAGAGTGCGCTGTGGGTTCTGAGCATCTTATAATTTTGTCTCGTTAACTGGATTTTACGTTAGAACTATTTATACTATTTGATCAAATGCTTGTTTTAATTCAGCTCGTCTACCGCTTCGTAACTCGCAGCCTTTGTCATATAAGGCAGACATGGGTAAGTCAGCTACGACTTTTCATGGGCGTGGGCCGAAAAAGATTACGGCTGGTCTGAAACTTTATAGCTCTAATCTACGATGTGCATAATTATCTGCAATACACGTCTTATATAAGCGCTAAACAATTGGTTTCTTCGAAGTTGGAATTTATCAAAGCTTGAACCAAGCTCCTCAAATTAAACATTATCTTAAAACTTCATGAATTTCGATGAACTAAGAAATTAATATAGAAACAGGAATCTTCTACAATGAACCAAAGCGAGACGATTCCTTTTAGATAAATAAACTCTTTATGAACGACATCCCATTTCACGGAGCCCTGAGTCTCAGGAGATGGGAAGGGGAAGATAAAAAGGTTGCTGCTTTATTTGAAATCTATAATTGTGTTCTGACTAGATAAAGTAGAAGTCGTAAATATACCAATAAAAGGAGAATGAGAGGGAGAGGATATCAGACACAAGGCGGAAAAGAGAGAGTATGTTAGCGAGAGAGAGGAAGTACAGGCAGACACATAGGTAGATAGACAGATAAAGAGGGAAAGAGACAGAAACAGAGACAGAGAGAGAGAGAGAGAGAGAGAGAGAGAGAGAGAGAGAGAGAGAGAGAGAGAGAGAGAGAGAGAGAGAGATAAGCAGAAATCTCTGGTGTAAGAAAAATAACTTTAAAGTGCACACATTTTGTTTTGATAACCCACCGATGCAATAAAGAAAATCAATTTATTTTACACTCAGAGCAGTATCCTAGCAACTGAATGTACTTTAAATAACATGATAAATAAAAACAAGATAAATCATGTTAATAAAGAGCATGAGGTTATCGCCTCAGACAATTATATAAAAATAAGAATGAGATATAACACATAGAATTATCACAAACAAAAGCAATTTTCATGATAGCTGAAAGTTTTCGTAAAGCAATGATATGAAAAATCATTTGATTCAGTTGGTTGACATTCTTCACAAAGATTTTAGAAATAAATTTTATTTCACAATAGAATGGAAAAACGTTAAAGGTAAATTTTGATTTTTTTTTTTTTTTTTCGTTTTTGGGACATGAATGTGCATCAAGGGAATTCAGTCTCGACGGCTAAAATACCGTTTTTACATTTTCGGGTCGACCTCCGGAAACTCGTTATTGAAAAGACTCTGTATAGTGCATGTTTTACATTTTCATTTGTTTTTTTGTTTTGTTTTTTTGACCAACCAAGAGACATAATTTTTTACAAGTAAGAGGGTTAAACAAGTTATGTAATTATGTTGTATAATTCAGTATTTTTTCAAATCTAAATTCCAAGAATTTGGCGACAAATGATCATTTTGTGACGGGGCATTAAAGTAAGACATAATTATTTTCTGTTGCAATCGTACAAGAGCAGACTTGCCAATTTTTTTAGTATCTTTCAGATTTAAGTACTTCTAAGTCAGATGTTTTGAAGACTTTTCTTGACATCAAATTATCTGATATAAGAATATTTTTCTCAATTACATTGGGAATTAGAACCTAGTTTTTTAAAAGATTATTCTAATTACTACACTATAGACTTTGGCGACATGTAGAAACACAATAGATTATAAGTATTTATTTCTGGCTGTATCTTTACATCTATGATTGTGATGTTTAGTGATTTCGAACGCCATGGTTTTTAACTTACCGTCCGAGTGTACGAGAGAGATGTATGTCCAGTTAAAGCTGCTCACTATGTCAGCCAGAGCTTGAGCTTGGTACAGGTCAGGAGGGACAACTCTCAAAAAGTATTTGTAGTGGCTCTTGTCGCTCAGGTCGTAACTGGTAGCTGAGTAGCCAATCTGAGGGATGTTGAAGATCTGCAGGAGATTTTGAACCTGAGGGAAAATGAAGGCGACATTGGAAGGTGTAAAACATGAAGAAATAAATCGAAAACTATTTATTTGTTTAGTATTTACATGATCCCAGGTTTTGAATTAAAGCAAGAGGCTGCCATATTATTTTCCGAAATCACACTTCTGAAGAGAAGTCACAAAATGGTCTATGCGAATATACATCTTGATATGAGCATAAAAAATTTTTAAATAAAACTCAATCTTGATTAAAGATTCAATGAATATTTTTTGCACAAGGTGACCGCTTTGACAAGCACCCTAGAAAACTTAGACCTAGATCGGACAAAGACTATTAAGAGTTACACCGAGTTCGAATAAGAGGGTATGTATTGAAAACTAACTATAGAGATATATTGTGCTGCCAAATTCCAACACTTATAGCTGTTTAGTGACTGAGAACCTTCCGCTCAGAAAGAGGACAAACAAAGAAATGCCAATAAAATGTTGACTTAAAATGTCCTAAAGTAAAGAAACGGACTTCAAAACGTGTCATTTTATATCTCAAAGTTCCGAGATTCCAAATATGTATCGCACTGCTTTACAAGTTTCATAGACAGTTAAGGTAAAATAAGAAGGAAAACTAAACACTGCAGAAAGTAAAAAGTAAAAGGAAGCGATTTTGCCCAATGGCAGGAAACTTAACTAAAAACTTAACTTAACTGAAAACTAGATCTAATCATCCATGTGGATCTCTTAACTCGTAACCCAGGTGGTTTCATAGGAGAGCTTCAAAACTGATTTTAAGGTTTCAGCGATCACAGTGCTTCTTGACATGACGAATCAAAACTGAAGTTACTTATTCTGTACATTAAATTTTAGGATTTGTTGAAGCAAGAACAACTTACAAGTTAAAAATGTCATCGAAAGCAAATCTTGATATATCTTAAATGATAGTTGTCAATATGTTATATGATGAAGATGACCTTAGTTTGCAACACAAGCCATTGAACAGTTTCGAGTAGTAAAAAATTTTAAAAAAAGGAAAGAAAAAAAGATTCTTAATAAAACAAAATGCGGATTTTTCGACATACCATTTTGGGACATACTATATCGTTTAAAAATATATTTTTTTTAATATCGTATTACCCAAAATTAATTTTATTGCAGGCGAAATTTTTGTAAAACAATTTACTATATTAGTATCTAAATTAGGCCTTTGAAACTGTTGAGGTTTGAAAAGCTATTTTCTTTGATGGGCACTTCAGAGGTTAGCATATTTCATTGTTGTTCTGTTTTAACGAACAATGACACACATAATTTTTTTTCCAAATTGAAAGCCAAAAAATACGTCCTAGGAGTCTAGGATATCCAACAACCCAAAGTGATGTAATATGTGGCAACTAGGCACATATTTGGATAATCTTATAACAGAACTTCTAATATCGCATTTCTCTATCAATTTCAACAAAAGACTTCTAAATCTCATTATTTTGCAAACCTAGAATGGAGTAAAGATTGACAATGAGATATATACATATGAAATTAATTTATAGCCTAGAATCTAGATTCGATATAGAAGGTAGGCATAAATTTATATCTGCAGAAAAAGAGCTTCAAAAACGTAAGTAAACTATGCATTTGGTGTATCATAAATGGCCTTTTTGTAATGAAAGATAAAGTGAGCTGTATTCGAAATGTTAAGCTACGAAAATATCAGCCGGATGTTGGGCACAGTTCTTTCCGCCACAGTGACTATAGCGAAGCTTCCGATTACCAGTAGGTGTTCACAGAGCGCGACAGGAGAAATAAATTGAATGAAATTAAGAGGTCGGAGTGGCCTCCTGCCTTTAAAACTATTCCCTTGGAAAACAGACACCTTTATTATTTTAGTATTGGAGTTTGAGATTTTTCCTAAAAAGGGGAAAATATATTTATATTTTTCATGTTTACTTATAAAAGAAACCTATTGATAACATTGCAAATTTGTTTCCTAGAAACAATAAAAATCGAGGCTGAGGAAAATTTGGATTGAAACTTAACTCATAAATATTACGATTATTTTTCAGGAACTTACGGGCCAACAGTCTGTCAAATAAGATAGTAATGATATTAACTGAACATGTGTTAAGCTTTCTCTCTCTCTCTCTCTCTCTCTCTCTCTCTCTCTCTCTCTCTCTCTCTCTCTCTCTCTCTCTCTCTCTCTCTCTCTCTCTCTCTCTCTCTCTTTCTCTCTCTCTCTATCTCTCTATCTATCTATTTATCTATCTATTTATTTATCTATCTGTCTATCTATCTATCTTTCTATCTATCTATCTCTCTTTATTCTCTCTGTCTCTATACCTTAGCCCGCAATTATGACTGAATCTTTACTTTCTATTATCCGTTTGGATTCGAGTCTCGGACATTCATTTCACTTTCTTTTATTGGTGACACAATAAAGATACCCCCCCCTAACCCCCTTACTACACCCACAAAAATAATAATTGAAAAAAAAAAGGGGGGGGGGAAAGCATTTATTATTAAGGTGCAAAATGATTATCAGGCGTGAGCATTTTCCTTATAAATCTTAAAGAAGAAAAATAAACATTGAACAATCCATTAGACCAGAGCAACCCAAATCTGCTTAAGAGTGCGAGAATGATAGAGAGAGAAAGAGAGAGAGAGAGAGAGAGAGAGAGAGAGAGAGAGAGGGGGGTGTAGAGCGAGAAAAAGAGAAATAGATAGAGAGGGGAGTTGACACAGATAGAACGTCCAGCATTGAACTGATGATCGGTTAATGCATGGTTCCACGAGTGCCTGTAATCTGTGTTTATTTTGCTCTTCGATCACCAGCTTTACAATCTCGCTTGAGCATAGCATTTCCTCCCGTGGCATGTTTTTAATGTTTACTGATTTTAGAAGGCGGAAAAGATTCACGCATCTACAACTCAATACAGATATGATTGAATCTATTGAAATACTGAACATTTCAAATTAGAGTTGTCTCTGAAAAAGATTTCCCCTGAAACTTAGAGTATTAATCTGAAAAAGGTTTCCTTCGACAAAATATTTTAAAGTCAACTTTATAAGATTCTTGCAATAAAGATCACAATAGTTATCAATGCCATATTATTAGCTTCAAAGCATTACCCTATAGATAATCTTTAGCACTATTATCATAATCATCTCTACCATCATCAATATCATCATCTTCACTGACTTCATCATTATCCTCATCTTCTTTATCATCATCATCTCCATAATTATTATCAGCTACTTTGCTGCAGACTTTGTCGTTAACATCATTATGTCCATTGCCTACTTCATTGCGTTTACCAACACTTTTTCGGAAAAACCATAAGAATAAATAGGTAAATTCCATTCACTTTTTAAAATTGAATATAATGAGACGAACTTCAATGTTTGCTTTGATGATGGACAATCGACAAAGCCCCCCAAATTGAGACCCCACACCAACGATAAAGACATAAAGCTCACTTAATGGTTTAACAGAGAAACGCATTAACTGTCGAAGAAGTGATTGAAACGGGTGTCCTGGTATATGTTTTCACAAGCAACAGCGTCAATCGCACGCTCTGTCTAGACTGAAAGCTACAAATTTGCTCCAATTATCCAACCCCTTTAGAAAGTGAGATTTTGAGATGCGTGCACATTAGCACTGGTTTTCACTCATTAGACAAAATAACCTGTTAAACCCTTTTCAGATTTTAGCCAAAAAAAAAATGAGGGTGTGTGTGTGAGAGAGAGAGAGAGAAGAGAGAGAGAGAGAGAGAGAGAGAGAGAGAGAGAGAGAGAGAGAGAGAGAGAGAGAGAGAGAGTTTGCGCAAATTTAACCGTAAACCTCGCTTCTTCAAAAAATGGAAAATGGGCTGTGTAGCTATTTTTCCATTTTGATTTAAGTTTGAAGAACATAAATCTGATTATAAAAAAAGGCTTAATTGAAATCTTCATAAACTTTTTTAGGGGGATGTTGTAATGGTAAGTCATAAATACTAGTAGAATCTTAATTTTTATATCTTTATGATGGGGTTGCTTTGACCATTGAATAGGGAACATAAGGGATTTGGTGCCATTCTTAATCTATAAACCTTTCTCTCTCTCTCTCTCTCTCTCTCTCTCTCTCTCTCTCTCTCTCTCTCTCTCTCTCTCTCTCTCTCTCTCTCTCTCTCTCTCTCTCTCTCTCTCTCTCTCTCTCTCTCTCTCTCTCTCTCTCTCTCTCTCTCTCTCCATTATGCCCATCTCCTTTTTAAGTTCTCCTCTTCCTGCTCTTATATTATGTGTCTCCTCTCTCAATATAACAGTCGGAAAATTGGAGTTATCCCCTTTCTGTGGCAATTAGCCAATTAAATGTCATTCCCTGCAGCATTATATTTTTGAACACTTTTATCTCGTCATTTGTTTCCTTGGAAACAATTCAAGCAGAATCTCTGCACAACTAGTCTGCTTAAAAGAGTTATTGATAATTGAAGCATCATATCCCCACAACCAATCAAATTCCATCTTTGATAAACTTTTTAATATTTATTACTTAAATGTTAAAATTATAAAATCTGAACATTTTTATTAAATGGCTTTCCTTTTAGTTTTGTAACTTAAAGGACGGATTTCCAGAGGTGAAATCCGATGACGAGATATGAATGTAGGTAAGCCCATTAGAGATGGGTTTGGACAGCATCATTAGTATTTTGGCAAGGAAAAAAATTGTTTATCGTTACATCGCTACAATTGTAATATAATAACATGACTTTAAATTATACGATTTGGTACTGTAGATTATTTTATGTCTTGATGGCTTTTCTCAATTAGCTTGGTGTCAACATTTAGTATGTTTCAGAGCCAAATTTGAAACTTCAACATCTAAAATTATTCAAGAAGGAGTAGTGTTATTATAGTTCTTTTTTTTTTTGTCCTTTAAAAAATAGTTCCACGGTCATCAACCGATTTTAAATTTTCTTAGAGAAGATATTGTTTAAACTTATTTTTCGGGTCATTAACATAAACAAGACGCCTATGCTCACCCATTCTACACCATACAGGACAAAAAAAATCTAATGAATCTCCAATTTCGCTTCCAATTACGTGTTGTCGGAACACACCATAAAAGTCGCGACAGATAAAATTGTGATCTTTACACGATCAAGGTTACTTATCTGTTAGTATCTGAATGTATTTCACATAATTATATGAGCCTCTGATAAAATGAAAGAGGGAACAAATATCTCAGAAACAGTGGGCATGAAAGGTGTGACCGAAACGGAGATGATTGTTTGAGTTATATAACAATTGTTTACACGACGATTCATCTAAAGTTTCGCATTTCAGTTCTTGCTGAAGACAAAAGAGTTTGTAAGGAAAGTAAAAGGCAGGATTAAAGAAAGGCATCGACCAACGCTATATCCTTTACTAAGAAAAAAAAAAAAGCCACATCAAATGATGTCTTCAGACCTTTCCAGCAAACTTAGCTGCAAAGTTTTAAAGTTTACGGTACAACATGTGAGACTGTAAATTTTTGGTTTGAAAATGTTAATTTTTTATTCAAAGATTGAGAAACTTTAACAAAAAACGGGAACCTAAAGAGTTGTCCTCATACAAGACGGAGGCAAAAAAGATAACAGATCGAAAGTTTCCGACAAGGGAGTTAACCGCATTGGGATAATCAAGCAACCAATAAAGTTCCTGGGATTTGAATTTGAAAGCAAAGTAAAGACGGCTGGCAACTCAGCAAGAGGCTAAGCTGTGAAGCACACCAGAAAATTGTGGAAGAATTACAGTAATTGAACTTCCTGGCAACATTTCGCTACCAGCAACGCCGCAAATAATGACACCTTTCCACAGGATTGTAAATCCAGGATCGTGAAATCTGCTCAGAATAAGCCTTCTAATGGTGTCTGCGCCGTCCCTTTATATGCCCCTTAGCGCAAATTAGTCAGTATCAAAGATTTGAATATACAGTCTTGTTTGTTTGTATCTCCATTGCTACTTCACTATGTGTGGGTAGCTTGGCGAGTAAGGGACAAAGAAGGATGACGTGAAGCGCTAGTGGCTCAGAAGCTGACGAGATCGCCCCGAAATTTAAGACTCTCGAGTTTAAGTACCAACTTGTCCTTTTCCTTTTCCAAATAATCATAAAAAGCAGAAAAACTATGATGTCACTCCTGGTTCAAATCAATGTGAGAACAACAGAAGCCAATGTTCATCACCTTTGATATGACACAAGTATCTTGAGCTGCACTCACAACATCTGACATACATTCAGAACAACTCATTTAATCTATCAATATCTCCGTAACACTTTTGCTATTTGAGAAAACATAAATTTTATAAATTGTTGAGAACCAGTATCCAGGCGTTGCTCTGGGGACGTCACATCCTGATTTTCTAACCTTATTGTCACTCCTGTCATGCACTAATTGACTAGTGGGCTATTAATTGAGTGTTGAAATCAGCTTTGCAATTATGAATGATGAACTATATCAGTATTCCAAATGAGCTAGAACCGAAAAAAAGCGGCATATAGGTATTCCAATACTGTTAGAGGATGTGAAAATTCTCTATGTATGTTTATAAAGATCGTCGAGAAATCAGGGACGGCAAAATTGCTCAAAGAAAAACTATCCACACCATTTTATGTAATCGAAGTTTTCGATAAAATTTCGGCGACCTTATTTTTCGCAGTAAGCGATTCTTCGATGCTACAGAGAATTATCTCTATCTTAAGATTTTTCCGATTACGATATATTATATTCATCTTTCCCTATCCACCTCTATCCTCATATCCTTCTGGGCTGTTTTTTTTTTTTTTATTAATATTTATATTCGCCGAACATTCGTCTAGCGAATGAAAGGATCTAAGCTCAATTCGATTCAATTCACATCGTCGCCTACCTTTTGACATGGAAATAGGGCTGTTTATCTTCTTGATAGAGTTGACATAATATAAAGCAAATAAATGTAATACGTCTTTATACTTATATAAAATAATATCTTCATAACATTATCCGATGCGAATAGCTTTTGGCTGTTTATCTTGATCCACTTTAAAAAAATGTAATCCATGCGCACTTTAAATCGATGATATTTAAACAGCTGCCTCTTTTTACAATGAAAAGTTAATACTTTTCTATTCAATTGGAGATGAAACATATTCATTGGAGCTTTTTTTTTATACATTTGAAATTACTGCCCCAATTTTCTATGTATTGATATAATATGGTGATCGATGACTTCTTCAATAAACATTATGTTACTTATGGTTTCCTTTTTTTTAACTATAAGAACATTCATCACTAACCCAAACTGACCTGTATACTGGCCTCGCTTGACCCTGGTCCGACCAGACCAACGATAGGCTTCAGATTAGTGCTTGCTCCACACGTAGATGATCCTGAACCCGGTGGAGTCGCTACTGGCAAAGAAGTCGTGTTGCGTCCAGCAGGCTGCGTCATCTTCATCGTCGGAGCCGAAGTTATGGACGGTGATGGCGATAGGGATGAAGATAATGAAGATGGTGCGGATGATGTTGAAGACGTTATGGAATTCGCTGACGTAGATCCAGAGGTCGCTGGCGAGGAGGAGGAGGCAGTCGCGTAGGCTTGTTGGCTGGCAATGGCGTCCTTGATGAAGTCGATGCTGTTCTCCAAAGCTATTGGGGAGTACCAGCAGGTGTCGCGGATATCCCAACCGAGCGTGATGTTGGGCAATAGGTTTGGGTCTCTGGTGAGGAGAATAAAAAAATTTGTCAAAAAATAAGTTTTATAAATTTTGGATAATTGGGTATAGAACATTTCTAAAGAGAGAGAGATAGAGCTTGGAATTTTAAAGAGACAAAGAATAATTTAGGGCATGCTATTTTTTTCTTATGGACTCTTGGAGCACGCTTGCTGTTAAGTTTATTTTTGTTTACACTACTTTCTTCAAAGCCTGAATATAGAGATTCATGTTACAATATTGTCAAAAATAGAGGGTATTGCTCGATCAACTGTTTACATAAAATGGTTTTTATCGACATTTTTAGAGCAAACAGTACTGGCTGTATTTTGTCACAAATTTAGCAATTTTTCTTCAATACTTCATTTTATCACCAAGGAGAATCGGCAGACATGCAAATGTCGGCGGGAAAAAAATAAAAGTGTCGATTGTGTTCACAAAGATAAAGATATTATAATTGAAATGGAAAATGCAGGAACTGTTTACTTGACGATATTGCCTGTGAAAAGACATCGAAAATGTAGGCTGTGATGCCTTCACTAATTGACGTATCATTCTACGTTATTTTTTATTATTACATTTTAGTGTATAATACGATGTCTCAAGTTCAATTTGTTCCATCTGTAAGGGTCTGATTCAAAATCTTTGACTGGTTCAAGGGAATATAACAACTAATTTAACATTTAATCTATTCATTTTTCTTTACTCGAAAAAAAATTATAAGATTAATAGAAATGTTGTGGTCATTAGGATTTAAGCTACAGAATCCTTTAAGATATACTAGATTAACAAAAGTTATCTTTGATCTAAATGTCTTTGAAATTAAGAAAGCTCCTACCTAATACCACTGAAATAAAGTTCCTGTCATGTGTTTCTGGAGCATTCTCTTTTATATTAATCTAATGCTCAAGAACACTAAACAACTCATAACCCAAAAAATTTTCTTTAATATAGAACATGAAAGTATCATGTTGTAAACAGAAAGAGAGGCTCAATAGAGCTTGTAAAAGCAGATGCTAGATGTTGCAACAGATAGTTATCTTGCCATCTCGCTCTGAGCAAACTGTGGATTGGATCTTTATATGCACTCTTTGCCTAACAACAGCTTTATAATAACAGTCTACGATAACTTTCGCCAGATGATTTCATTAAAATAATACCCATTTCTATGGTTTACTTAAAAGTTTCACAGGATTGTCATTATATCAGAGTTTGAAATAAGCATAAACAACATAGACGTATGAAGGGATAATAAAAGTGCGCTTGTTACGGGCGAGAAATACACTAACCCAACCTCAAATCTCTTGATACATTGTTATCTGCTAAATTCTCCTTTACATAAAGAAAAGGTTTAGAAGACAATTGTCCGACATCTTCTTCCACGGCAGCGAAAGTCCTTTTCATAGACATCTCTGGATTCCATTGCAATGAATATGCATGATACAAAAGTGCACTTGTTTACGTTGGTCAAATTCTTTCATATGCATTTCAAACATATTTTACACAAAAGTTCTTTTTTTTAATTCCTAGTTTATTTTTTTCGACAATATACAAAGCAAGAAGTTTATTTTTGTATAATGCCCGCGCGTGCACAAGAGATGAGACCCTCACGGGTGTGGAATGGCATAAGACTCTTATTGCGTGGCCATTAATACAGAGATAATACATTCATTTTGTTCTGCTCCTAGTTGCAAATTTTGTCTTTTGCTTTTCTCCCTTACGACGAATTACCTTACTCAACATTTTTTCAAACAGTACGAAACGATGTCTAGAAATCTACGTGCATTGATATTGGAATAGGTTAAACTTTAAATGAAACCATTCGATTAAACTCTACCAGTTAAACATTTTGCTTAATTTTTCTTCATTTTTTTCTTTTCCTTTTTCATTCATTCTGCTACTTCTTATGTGACTTCCCTTTATATTCGTTTCATTGATTTATATTATGAGTTGCACATTGCCTACTTGCATTTTAATTACTCTCAAACTTGGCCACAGGCTCAGCCTTGCATTGGCTCGGCAATCAATCTCTTCAATTTCTCTATTAAAAATGTCTGTCTCCTTCAGTCTTAATCTTATGTCTGGCGACGTCTTTTGTTTGACTGAATTTTTAAAGTGATTTATAACTTAATCTACTCGTGGGTTATTGGTTTCTTCCTCTTGTGTTTCATTCCCCACTCCCTCTCTTTCTCCTTCGCTCTCTCTTTTCTATCGCAATGCCCCTCTTTTTTACTCTTCTCTGTCTCATTCTCTCTTTGTACATAAGTATGTCCATGCCCACCCCTATCCCTTCAGATGTTTTATTTTTTATTTTAATAATATGAACTTGCGCCTGGAGGTCATAAGGGTAATGAAATAAATTATTCATTCAGTTCACATCTTTCGCTTCCACCGTCCTTGTCTTTTATATTAGAAATACTCTTTTACACCCCGCAACGACATAACTCATTTCGGAATCATACCCGCTCAAAAGGAACAGACAGGGAATCTCCTGAACATGGTAATAATGCTTTTCTATCTTGATATCGGGTAGATTAAGGTTCTAGGGTTCCAACACGACTTTCTCTGATCTGCATTCATGAGAAGTCCAACAAGTGCTGGTGACGGATTGGTGTCTGTAAGTCTCTACTGTTGGATTTCGAAAAAAAGGGACTATCTGTGAGTTTGTGTGTGTGTGGTTAGCGGTCGTTATAAATGGGTCTCGGGTCAAGTCCTGTACAGTTAAATGCTACTGGGTGAAGCAGGATTTGAACCTTTACGTTATAAATCCTTGAAATGAATAATTTTTTTTTTTATTTTCTATGATGCAGATATGACTGCTAATATTCTGTTTCCGTTTTCCATCCGAAAATCGAAAAATTAAACCAAGGTTTTCATAGAACCGTTTGCTAAATCAATTAAAGTTAAATATGGGTAAATGCCACTTGCGAAAAAAAATATTTAAAAATAAATTCTCTAATACAATCTGCTAGTCTCTTCCTCAACCAACCCAAACCAAGATGTAACATTTCTTTAGCTTTACAATGGAATCAGTAAAGATTGTATATTATTTTTTTAAAGTGTCAGTCATCATGACGGAGCAGTCGTGGCGCTATCCATGCAGCTCGTTGATTTCATTGGTAATTTACGTAGGAACACATAACATGGCTCCCAATTTTATTATCCATCGTTCAGATAAGTGGAAGCAACTTGATACCAGTTGTAATAATAGCTCTAAAACTTTTGTTTCGATTTGAAGATGTGAAATTGACTCTTACAGGTTTGAATGTGGAGAGACAGAAAGAAAAGTATGTGTCTATGACAGCGTGAAAGAGATAGAAGGTATAAATATATATATATGTGTGTATATATATATATATATATATAATTATATATTTAAAGAGAGAGAGAGACAAAGAGAAAATGAAAGAGGGGGGGGGGGGGCAGAAAAAAAGAGAGAGAGAGAGAGAGAGAGAGAGAGACAGAGACAGAGACAGAGACAGAGACAAAGAGATACAGAGAGAGAGAGAGAGAGAGAGAGAGAGACAGAGACAGAGAGACAGAGAGAGAGAGAGAGAAGGAGAGACAGTGAGAGAGACAGAGACAGAACCAAAGAGACAGAGAGACACAGAGAGAGAGAGAGAGAGAGAGAGAGAGAGAGAGAGAGAGAGAGAGAGAGAGAGAGAGAGAGCCACTAGCTGGACCCTTGTTTTGATTACTGACTGATCTCAAAGCGCGTCAAAGCGTCCCTCGGGATTTCCTAGCAATCTTGTGAACCGGAGCTCCACAAGGACCTTAAAGCAAGGCCGCTGCTCAAGAAACACTAGCATTTCTACATTTTGGCCTCGTTGACATTCATATTTTGTTTCACCAAAATCTTTAAATAATGTCTTGAACTCCGTTTTTTTTTCATTTGGATAGAGTAAGTGGAATGGATCTTATTTATGACGAATGGCAACACACAAGAACTGAGAAAACAAATTATGCTTTGTAACTGACATTTTTATTTCATAGAAAACATAAAAAGATAATATCGAGTAGTTTTAAACTTGGAGCAGTCATATAATGGCCAAGAAGATGATAGCCCCAGCCAATCGTGGTGGTGTAATTGAATCGACTCGATGTTAAAAAAAATTCCGACTGAGTGTGTGGACCATTCTGTTTTAACGTCAGATATTTCAATTTAGAGAAAGGGGTGATATCCGTAATGCAGAGATTGAACGAAAAGAGTGAGAGGGAATAGGAGAGTGAGAGTCCAGTTCTCTGTAGGGCGTCTCTCTGAGCATAAATTACAATCTACAGAAGTCACCACTCGATCCTTGTCACATCTCTGATAGTTGAAGGTAATGAATGCGTTTCATGCAATCGGTCTCACGATTTTTGTTGCCGAAGAAGAAAGGGAGAAAAAATAGGGAGGGAGGAAGTAAAAGAGAATGGTGAAGATATAAAGAAATTAAAGACAACTGTAGAAAGGAGTAGAGAGAATGATTGAGAAAGAGATAGGGAGAGAGGGAGGGAAGGAGACAGAGAAAGAGAGGGAGAGAGAGAGAAATAGAAATGCAAAAATATATTTCAAAACACGGTACACATTCAAAGACTCGTAAATCCTTTCAGATGTGAAAAATTAAGTCTTCTTTTCAATAAGATCACGATTGGTAAGTATTTTTTACAGGGGAGGATATTACTGAATCACTTTTGTTTTTACTTACAATTTGACTGCCTGTAAAATAATTAAAAATACGAAACGCATTAATAAATTTACAAAAAACGTTTTTTCATTATATTTTTGTTTACTGGGGTTGAATTTCTCTCAAACTGTAAGACAATATGTTGTATATTCAGAACTCTCAGGTAAGGATGTTTATTCCTTTCACTATAAAAAGTCATTCGAAATTACATTTTTTTTCTGATTTATTTCGGGTGCATAAATACATGCAATTAATATTTCCATTTTGTTTTCAAAAATTTTATTTCCTAAGAAAGTTCAAAAAAAAAATTCAGTTCGATGATTTTAAACATGGCATATTGATATTCAAAATAACTAAAACGCAAACGCGTTTTTTCTTCTATTTTCCTTACAAAAATGTTAAATGAAGTGATATTTCACTCTAACATAATATTCAGCAGTTTAATAGGGATAAAGCGCCAACATATGCAAAGTCACCAAGGGTATCTTTATGTATGTTCTTGTAATTAAGTAACAGTAATTAGTCGTCAATGAGGTGCCAGATAACACAATCGGTAGAGATCCAGGATGTCAGTAAGTACGTCGGTGGTGCTAGGGTCGAATTTCATCGAACCAGCCCTATTCTAGAGTTAAGCACTAGCCAATAATCTGTGTTTCCGTAGAAGCGACATTGCGCTCAGTCCTGTAGCCTGTAGCCCTAGATAGGGCGCTGGATTAGAAACCTACGAACCAGTTTTAATCGTGAGCGGAATAGACATTATCGGCGCAGTCGGAGAGTCTTAATCGGCGATGGCTCGATCTGATCGTCTCGTTTTTTCAATGAAATTGGGCAGGAGATTTGACAAAAAAGTTAAGACTCATATGATGTTTCTTCGTTTTTTTAGTTCGAACATCTTTTTCGCTTGTTCGTTCATCTATCCTAAACCATATAATTTTTTATTCAAAAATTTGAAACTGCAGATTTGATTATTATATTTTCTCAAAAAATCCTAACCAGACGCTCTTATCAGCGGTGGCTATCAAGCCAAGTTTGGCTTTCAACTTTAAAATTTGATCTACCCAGAGTATAATTTTTGGGTTTTTTTTTTCCTACTCTTTAATATCACCATGGATATCAAACAAGAGGAAATAACCTTTGTGGGTAAGTAAAATCAAATTAATTTAAAGCGACCGTAATCCCCTGTCTAGACAAGTCAGCATCTTTATATAAAGCGCCTGATTATCTTGTATATCAGTCGAATTTAACAATAACGAGAATACCCTTGAGCCAATACGCGTCTCCGTTGATCTGAGAGAATAACTAATGAATGCAACCTTCACCTTCATAAAATATGAAATACCAAACTAAGCTATTTGGCGTTTTGTTTTTAATTTAGTTAGCTTTGTTTCTATTGTTGCCACAGAGATACAATAATTTTTTAAATGCTGCTTTTGCCTTATAAAACACAGTCGGTAAATGGTCGTGTGTAACTCGGCCAATGGTTGGAGAAAGTGATTATATTTTTCCCCATACCAGCGCTTAGATACTGGTTCTAAACATTTTCCCCCTGTCCTTCGCCGGACAGCGAATTTGTTCCAAGTTATATTGAAAAGCGTTAGCGGCTTTGAACATCCTTACCTTTACTGAGCATTTTGTGCATAATGTGAATTAAACACTACGCGATATAAAAGCTGAACCAGCTTAAAGACGATCAGACACTGGCGTATGTTGTTTTCGGATGGTTTTGAACCAGCATCACATTTTTCTCTCTTTATAGTAGCTTTAGTAGCGGATCTGGAGAGAGAAAAGGCACGAAAAGCTAAAAGATGAATGATTTTTCACATTTTCTTTTATATTTTCGTTGAAATTTTCATCTGCAAAACCTGTCGAGTGCAGTAACAGGCATAAGCATTTTCCGAAGCTCTTCACCTTGATAAGACCATGAAATAGCACGCCACAAGTTACTTTAGGATAAAAACACGCATACAGATGAAATCTGCCTCTAATTTGAGAGATGAAGAAAAAAGAAAGAAACAAAGAGAGGGGTGGAAAAATGTCCTGCACGAGAACAAAAAGATACAGTAACAGATACATCATCTAACACCTAAGGTTACAAAGATGGAATATGGAGCTTAATAAACAGAAGTTCATATAGAGCAGCAGAGTTACATAAAGAACAAGTAGGACATCTTGAGAACCACTGGGTAAACATCGCTATTGATGGCAGATCCCCATGCCTGAATGTAAGCAGGAGCAGTCACGAAATCACGAAGGATAAAGAGAAGTAAAAAGGCAGATGGAGAGTGATAAAAGAAGGTTTCTGTAGGTGAGAGAAAGAGAAAGATAGAGGGATAGATTGAGTGATAAATTATTTTGGGGTAGATGGATAGGGGGGATAAGTTTGGTAGGTAGATAGGCAGATAGATAAAAGATAGATATAAATCTAGATAGATAGTTTGAGAGAAACAAAGTTTGACTTATTGATAGATAGATTGTATCTGAGCAAGAAACGACGGCAAAAAAGGAGACAAAGCAGAGTAAAGACAAAGAGAGAAAGAGAGACAGAGAAAGAGGGAGAGTAAATAGTTTGATAGTTTGATTGATAGACAGTCAAATGGATAAATAGATAAAGACAGATCATGTCTTATAAACAAATAAATACATGATGAGTTAAACAGAGAAACTGATACAAATTGAGAGAAAGAGCAAACTGCGTAGATGGAGATATACAAATAAAGAACAAGATAGAAAACAGAGAGAGAATCAGAGAGAAAGAGAGAGAGAGAGAGAGAG
>JAWDGP010004033.1:495000-505000 GCA_033675545.1 Elysia crispata | reverse complement strand
AATAATTTTTAATCTTGATTTGATATTAAAGTGACCGCTCACAACCATCTTAAATTTCAACCTTTTTGCAAAATTGTACACAGGAAACACAAGTGTGTAATTTCTGATTAAAAATTAGATAGGTTAATGCATTCCTTCAATTATAGGCGCTCGACCAACCATGGTGTTTTTAGGGAACATTTGTCACTGTTCTATATAATTTTCTCAGCAAATGGTGTCAACTCTCACTATGCCTGCGTGAAACACAAACCATGATGACAAAGAGCTATATTAAAATTTAAGTGCATCACTCGAGCAGCAACCATCCTTAGAAGTGCATTTTGCGCGTTGTTCAACAGGCAGTGATACCACTGAAAGAATAGAAAAACTCCAATCTTCGGTTTAGCATCGCCCAACTGGGGCTAGCATATCGAATAATCAGACTATATTGCGTGGACGAGATAACAAAGATAATACTGTGTGGGTGATACGATTACCGGTGCCGATTTACAGGATTTATAAAATAATGACAAAAAATGAACTAGATATCTTGGCCTTTTTTTTTCAACACTATACCATTGGTCATCTTTACTTGTACTATATAACGCCGTTTGACTAACTAAGCTACTTTACTATGTCCTAATTTCCCAAAGGCAAGATTTTCCTACGTCGGATCAATGTCAGCTTTGATTTACTTGTGGTGAAGCAAAATCAAAACAATTCCTAATGACTGGTTGGGAGAAAGTTTTAGCTTTTAGTATTACCATTTGGCAATTTTCAGTAATATAGACTTCCCGCTTTGAGTATTGCTTCCTTTATGAGGGCTGCGCTATGGATTCCAAGATTCTCTTCCTTTACCAAACATTTTGTTCATCAGTTACGAAATGGAATTGTTTACTCTTTTTTGTTCCTTCTTCGAAAACAATCGGCTTAGTCAGAGTGCAATTTTTCGTTTTAATTTAAATTGAATTTGAAGGTTGTGAAAGATACGCGAATAAAAACAAGTTGCGACAAAAGCACTGTAATTCTTTTGCCCTTTCTCATGATGGGTGGATAATGAATGTTGTTTGAAGAGTAAATATACAGAAAATTGAAGATAATTAGTGCGAAAAATGTAAGTGCATGGGTGTGGGTGATTAAAAAAGGATAATTCTTTTTTTAACGTCTCCTAAATTTCTCCCAGTAAACTATTTGGAGAAATAAAGAGTAGGTACTATGAAATTAGGAATTAAAAGAAATGGCTGAATTTTAGGTGCTGCAAGAAAGAGCGAGAAAAAGAGAGAAAGAGACAGAAAGTTAGAGAGACTGACAGACAGATAGACAGGCAGACATATAGACAGACAGCGACAAAGACAGTCTTATTCTCCCTTTACATTTTCCTGTAACACTTCAAATCAATTTCCCTCTGATTCTCTTTCTCTCGTTCTCTCTCTGGATACATGGGAAACAAAACTGACCAAAACATTGATGGAAACATATATATAAGTTGTTAAAAAAACAACTGAGGTATGAAGGAAATGGAGAAAATACAAAACAATAATGTATATCTTAGATTTAAAAAGCTAATTTAAAGTTAATAGTTTTAACGCTCACCAATATCCAGTCAAATTGACCAAAAAGAAAAACAGTTGACACTTCAGCTAGATAACAGAGAATAAGATATGTGGGTCCCAGGAGGAGAAAATACAGAAGAGGAACCCAGCTGAACCTCTGAATTACTTTGGCCTAACACTTTTAAACACTTTAGCAATATCAATGTTAATTCGATTACAGTCTGAAATGAGTGTCTAAAACCCCGGCAAGGCAAAATTATGGACAAGAAACAACATAATAGTAGACAGGGTGGTTACAGAATTTATTTTCAACGAAAAATACACTCGCTCATTATTTGCCCGCATAAAAAAAATATACACATTATGGGATTTCTAAAAGCGTAGAAAGATATTTTTTAAAAAGTCACAAGAGAGCGAAATTCTCTTTAGAGCATTACCGTGCCACAAATCAAACGCAAAAAAGTAAGAATAATTATTGCTAATATCAATGCACCGAAACGTATAAACGATCTTAAAATTTCGTTATTGAAATTATTCAATATTAATTTCCATTCATCAGACTAGCTTAATATTGTGAGAACGTTGCACAATTTAATCATGAGCGACGAACCAGACTATTAGAGCATATAATTAGCTAAGGGAAATGCTCATGGTTCGACTAAAATCCATACCATTGTATAATTGTGGCATCAGGGAGAAGATTAAGTGTGAATGTAGCTTAGAAATAAAATAATTATTTTTCTTAGAAAGTTAGCTAATTTTGTTAAAACCCTATTATATTTTTTATACCTTCAAACGCTCAGTAACTTGTGGGAACAAATCGGCAACTTTAAATTCCCGCAATACAGTGCAACTCTCTAAGCACTCTTAGTGCGAATCTACATAACCATTTAATGATCGTTTAAAAGAATTTTGAAATATATTGGGTAAGTGCTTAACTAGCTGTTTTCTAGAATGAAAATGAGCATATTGGTACTGGGTGTCTGGGTGAGTTACCGTAGAGTAAATGTTTGGCTCTGTGCCCTTCAATCTGACACGTTGTGCCTCTGTCTGGTCAGTCTATAATGAATTCTATGCTCAAGGCTATAGGAGCCTTGACTGAACTTAATCACAACACGCCTCAAGGCTGTGTATATGCTTAGATGGAGGGTATTTTTGAGTATTTACATTCATCACCAGTTCTGCGTTGGTACTAAGTGTTGTTAACCATTGCACCAAGCTTAACTATAGAGGCACTGACTAAAAGTCCGGGAACTCACTATGCAGAAGTTTTTTTATGATAGGGCGAATATAGTTCCATTTAGATCATTGCAGCTTCTGACAAATATTTCTAATTTTGAGTGGGCTTCTAACTAGACCTCGGAGGATTCCAAATGGATCTTGCATTCTTGCATCCATTCTTGGATTCTATACATTTCACTGTTATTTTCTCCCTTTTTTCGTTCTTTCTAGGTCTTTTTTTATCTCCTGCCTTTCTTTTTGTCTCCCTCTTTTTCACCCGTCTATTTATCCCTCACATTACGCTTTTATTCTGCTCATCGCACAATCGACGTTTGCACCATCTATCAACGCTTTCATGCTATCTATAGCCGAACCATGCATGCACTTCACACAATTCAGCAACCATTGATCTTAAAAAGACAAAAGTTACTCAGAAACAGCACTCCTCATCGCCCTTAGCATTTTCGACCCTCACTAAATTTTAAAAGGAAGACTAAAGGCAGTTTTTAACATTTTTTTTTTACTCATGCAGAGTATCCAGGACAGAAAGTAGAATATCGTTAGACAAAAGTTTGGCGAGTTGCGCTATACTTTGAGAACCGCTGATGTATTTGCGACTCGACTCATTACTCGCCTTGTGCTCGAAAAGTAAAGAGAGAAAAACTCCATGACTCAACGTCCTTGACGGAACAAATTAAATGTTCTTGAAGTCTTATACTCTGTGGCAGAGGTAAGGTTCAGATCATCTCTATGTCTAAAATGTGTACCAAAACGTCCTTCAAAATCCTGATTAGAGTTGACAATGATTCAATGGCCTGGGGAAGCAAAAGCCGTGGACTTCAATGGATTATTTCAATGCTTTACATTGAAGGTTAAGCTCATTTTTTCTTAAATTATACTTCTCTTTGGGGAAAAAATAATGACATAGAGTTTTAGGTTGGAGCAAAAATATATGTCAAAACTACGAACTCTAGGATTATGAAAGTTATTGTAAATAGGGGTCGAATAGATAAATAGATGGGAAGACAGATAGAACTTAACTATATTTAGGGAGGGAGATACAGGCAGATAGAGGGAGAGATAAATGGAAAAGGGGAGACAGATAGAGGAAGGAAGCCCTAGCAATATAGAAATAATGACATAATAACATTCCCATATTTTGGGAATATTCACATAATTATGTAGAAAAGACAAAATAGTTTTGGTGAAATGGGCAAGTCAGTTCGTATAAGAAATCCCTCGCTGGTTATTACAATTCTGGCTTACTATTAAATGATCCGATTCTGGCCGTCGACCTGCTTACTTCAAGTCCTGAAATGAAAGATGCGAATTGTATTCGCCGAAATTATAATGATTAACATTAAGAATAAATACTGTTATAATGTCATTTAAATCATATCTTGTGATTCAAAAAAAATTCCTTATATAATAGATGAAAGACTGTAAAAAAGAATTGCGTTATTCCAAAATTGCATGATGTAGTTGTTGCTGTTCAAAGCCCAACTGACGAAACAATGAAATAATCAAACAAAAAAGAAAGCAATAAAAAACCCGGAAGGAGAAAAGACGTTTTCTTCAATTTAAAGATAGAGAGAGAGAGAGAGAGAGAGAGAGAGAGACAGAGAACAAGAGAGAGAAAGAGAGAGGGGAGGAATTTAAATATATTCATTACCTGTCTCTGACAAAATGCACACTCGAGACTTAATTTCGTCACAGAAGCTCCTTAAGATTCTTGTCAAACATTAGTCAATAAAAATTCACAATTTCCGGATTACTCTCCGAGTAAAGGATTACTGGATTAAAGAGAGGAGCAAATCTTCAGATCAGACATCTTTCTATCGATCCCTATACTGAGCCCTTCACCTAACAATTTCGATGGTTATGATCAATGGAGCCCCCGGGGTAAAAAGGACGCCATTATGATGTCGAGGAACAATTCTTTAATGGTTCAAAACCGAGTAGTTGGTTTATGGGTGTAGTCTCATCTCTCTACTTTGTGCCTTTCCTTGGAAAAGGTTGAATTGATAAACAACAACAACAACAACAACAACAACAGCAAAAATGTAAAAACAAAAGACTATAGATCTTTGGATACAGATGCCAAACAATCGGTGAAAAAACAAACCGAGACAAACAATGAGTAAAGGAACATGTCAGTAACTGTGCTCTATTTTTATTTATATTAAAAAAAGCTTTTACATTACTCCAAGTGTCTTTCATGAGATCCTAAACCCAATAAAAGTAGTTTTATGGGGAAAAAATAAACAATTTACTTTCGAAGAAAAGCCAATAATGGTAAGATGTGTCTGGTGCCAGGAAAAGAGAGAATTAGAAAAAGTCTCGGTGTGTATCTTTTGAGTCCAGATCTAGTGCGTTTATCCTACTCATAATTTATACTCTTCAGACCCAATTTCAAAATTTTTTTTTAAATGTGGAATATCTGTGAGTATCTCAATTTTACCGGAGAGATAGAATTTTCAAAATCTCTCTCCTACAGATATGATGGATTTAAATAAGGCTTTAAATAAAACAAGAAATTATTTCTTTTACAAACTTCTACCTTTTCTGATGTTTACACAAATATTTCTTTTTCGCATTTTTCAATACATTTATAAATTGAAAAAGATGTTTAGTAGTTTCAGCAAAAACCATTTTCTTCTGTTCCATGTGACACATCAAAGCAAAAATATGTTTCACCTGTTGACAAATAAAAGTTGAGGTATTTTTTTTTAAATTGTCAAATTTCATTAACAAAAGTATTGAACTAAAGGTTCTTGCGTCTAAAATATTTATTTAATGAAGAGAAAATAATCTTTACATGCGGCCGAGAAACAACTGGAGTGAGGCAGTTTAAACTAAGACTGGTTAGGACTTTACTTTTTGTTTGAAACATTTCAATATAAACGGTACCTTAGAATGTTAAAGTAATTGGGCTTCACATCAACTTACACATTCAAGCCTGTAATGCTTGTAACTCTGTAAAACTTTCACTCATAGATCAATTATTCTAAAAGTGACTAACTGATAAATTTTGATATATATTAAATCGTCTAATAAAAATGCAAGTCTTCTACATAAAATTGTGTTATTGATTCACATAACCTAATAAACTACATAAACATGTTTCAGAATGGCATGAGAATTCCTTCTCCTTGTTATCTTTGATTATGTGATCGAAGATATCGAAAAAAAATGGTCCACAGTAAACACAGTGTCCACTTTCGGTCTATCGGGACACCAATATCTTGACGTTGTCAGCAGAGGGCACATGATCAGACAAAAATCATCTTCAGATGCCGGGTATGGCTCCTCTTCCGGAAATCCTTAGAGCTAGATCTAGATCTAGATTCTGGCTCGTGTAAGAAATAGAGACATCTTTACGAAAACTGAAAAGGATATTAACACACTACTCTTTTTCTTTGGAAAAAAATCACACACTGATTTCTTTTACTTTTTTTTATATGATTTATCCGGATTTTAAAATGCAAATGCGGAGATGCTGTTGCTAGGTTATCCTCTTACTTAAACCTGGATGTCGTCTAGTTACAAGCTATGACTTTGAGAAATCGGAATATTCGAGCTGGTGTAAGTGTGTGCCATTGGGCAACAAGGAAATAATGTAAATAGCATAATAAAAAAGTAACTCTCTACTACATTCCCACCGAAAATGAGGCCCTATTTTTCTCTAGACAAAGTAGGAGTGACTTTCTTAACATCTTAAGAGGCGGAGGTCTGAAAACCGGTGAAACAACTTACATCTTTCAAACGAAGAGGACAGCTTTTAATTTCTCTTTGTTAATAATTTAAAGCAAATTTTCGGTCACTGTAAAGTTCTCGATGATAAAATAAAAATGCCACACGATCAACAATTAGCAACGTCCTCAAAAAATTATTATACCGCATTAGTTCTTATTTGTGAGTGAATTAGATGGAACAAAAATGAAAAAAAGGATATGGAGATTAAAAGCGTGAAAGAAAAGGGCTTATTGTCGAGTGATTATAACAATCAAAATTATCTTTGCACACTTATTCTATCAAATTCTTCCAAGACCTAAAGCGAGAGAGAGAGGAGAGGAGCAGGACTGCCCAGTGAAACAGATGAACGTAACACTTAAAAGCAATATTTTCGTCGTCCGAGCCCTGATTTACACTTTGTAAGCGAAAGACCAGAGACCAAATTATGTTTCTCCTGCTTAGCCTTATCAGCGCCTAAAAAGAAGGCTTTTTGCGGTATGGGTACAGGAGGGGAGCGGAGAAGAAGCTAGAGAGAAATAAGGAGAGAAAGAGAGAAGGGAAGTGTTGGACAGGGAGAGAAAAAGAAAGAGGAGGAAGGAAGAGAGAGAAGAGCGAAAGAAGAGAGAGAGAGAGAGAGAGAGAGAGAAGTGTGTGTGTGTGAGAGAGAGAGAGAGGCAGAAAAGTGTGTGTGTGTGTGAGAGAGAGAGAGAGAGAGAGAGAGAGAGAGAGAGAGAGAGAGAGAGAGAGAGAGAGAGAGAGAGAGAAAGGATGAAGACACATCATTAGACATAAATACAGACTGGCATGCTGCAAATCTTGTCCTTGCCATTAGTTGTCGCCTCAAGTAAAATAGAAACCTAAATATTGAGCATTCCTAATAAATCGTGGGCTGTAGAGGCACTACAAGGCTTGTCTAGTTTTCGCAAGAAAATCACGATGTCTCTGCCTCTGCGTAGAAGTCCGGATACTTTGTTTCACGGAATCCAGCAGGAAACTCGCTGAGTCTGTGGTAGAAGGACACAGACCACAGGAAAAGGTATTTTATTTATGTAGGTTAGACGTGAGTTTTCTATTAACTAGGCGGTGAATTTCACGGCTTAGCGCAAAGCACCGACAAGGACGTAACTGTTTGACATTTTCGTTCGTTAGAGAATCTATGACTTAATGGGGGCGAAGGGCGAAAACTACATTCATATTTTTTTATAGTTTTTAAGAGAAGTAAAGAAAAAGTACCCAAAGGTATGAGAGTAAAAGAGAAAGAGATTCATCAAAAGAGGTTAATATAGAGAAATCGAAAAGAGACAAAGATAGGCAGAGAGAGAGAGAGAGAGAGAGAGAGAGAGAGAGAGAGAGAGAGAGAGAAACAGACAGAGACAGAGAGAAAGACAGACACAGAGAGAAAGAGAGAGAGACACAGATAGACAGATAGACAGACAGACAGACAGAGACAGACTTGATTGATAAAGAGTGAGAGGAAAGGAGAGAAACATTTGGGTAGGCGAGTCCATGTGAAAAGAGAAGGTGAAAATAATGCACTTTATATTTCCAATATTATAGAACAAAAAAAAAACTAAAAAGAACCATTTCAAGACCCTCGACTATCATTTACTGGAGAGCAATAAAGATTAAAATGCATGTTCAAAATGCATAGGGGCATCCGTTATGTTAAATCGGTTTGAATTCTATTTTCGTACCGTTCGTAATCTGAGGGTTCAAAAAACTTCGGACGAAAGTAACTGGATGATCCTCGTACCGGCTTCCCTTTATTAACCATTTTACGATCGATATAATCAATTATTGTTTAACTCTCAGTGAGCTCTTGAATATTTGTGCCCCTTACATTCTTTTATGTGTTATCAAACTGAATAAAGGTTTATGGCTGTCATAAATGTTTGGTCATGAAAGATTTTCCTCATCTGAATGGAATTTTTGTGTGCTTGTCTGCTCTAGAATATGCATCGCCTGCTTAGCTGAGACTTGTCCCTATTTTAATGGACAGAGAGGAGAGGCAGACACTCAGACAGACAGGCGGACAGATAGACAGACAGAAAGAGAGAGAGAGAGAGAGAGAGAGAGAGAGAGAGACAGACAGACAGACAGACAGACAGACAGAAAGAGAGAGAGAGAGAGAGAGAGAGACAGACAGACAGACAGACAGACAGACAGAGAGAGAGAGAGAGAGAGAGAGAGAGAGAGAGAGAGAGAGAGAGAGAGAGAGAGAGAGAGAGAGCGGAGGCAGGGAGAAATTAATAAGGGTCAGATCAAAGTTATTCCGCTTTGTGATATTTCACATATTTTTTTCAGATAGCACGGTTCGTGGATCATAATCATAAATTAGTTTGAGACCATCACTGATTTTTCTAGTTTCTCTAACTATGGAGGTACTGGAAACCTCTATGCCAATATTAACACCGTTATATATTGTCTGAAAGATTTTCTACATTTTTTATATTAAAGGCTGACTAACTCGTTTGTAATCTATAGGAGCTTGAGCTTGAATTCCACTACAAAATCATATATATATATATATATATATATATATATATATATATATATATATATATATATATATATATGAGTTTCGGGCACCTCGTATGACGCGCATCACAGCTCCGTGCGTGGGTGAAATAAATCTCTTCCAAGGAACAAGTTTTATTCAAACATTCAATTATTTTATCATTGCTGGACTTCTAAATAAAAACCTTTGCCCTGCGGTCAAACAAGGTAATCTGCAAAGGCGATGGCTGCTGCATGAGAGAGAGATGAAGAGCGAACGAAAGAAAGAGAGAGATAGAAAGGAAGGAAGATAGACATAAAGACGGGGAAGAGAGAAAGACATGTACAAAGAGAAAAACCCAAGAATGAAGCCTAGATAAGTAATCAAACCGATTGATAGACAGACTGATATAGTTACAGAGTGTAATTATAAACACTTAGAAATAACGAAGTGAGATTAGATATAGTTGAATGATAATAATTGACGAAAGACTTGCGTAATTTCTTTTCTTTCTTTCTTTTTTTTTTTTTTTTTTTTTTCTTTAAAGATAATCCGTGAAGGTGAAAGCTTATCGATTAGCTATAATGAGGAAGAAAAAAAAATTAATATGTACAGTTCTTGGATATTGTTTTCTTTTTTTAGTTGATTTTTTTCCCTGTTTGATATAGCCCATCCAAATACAACGAGATGTCATTTTCCTTTTCTACATATTAAAAAAGCCCCTGCTGGACGGCGCGAAAACATGAGGTCCCAAACTCAACTGCCGACAGTTCGAGGCTCGAACTCACACAGAATGTCAGGTCGGGCGGTCGAATCCCACAACCACAGGCTGAATGAATAAATAATAAACTATATTGATAGAAAGACGGACAAAAATTAGTTGGAATGGTAGATGGATCGGTAGATGGATAAACAATTGAATTTCATTACACACTCTGTGTTTCAAACATCACCAAGGGCTACACACCTAACTACGTAGATAAGTGGGGAAACTTAAATTATGTATGACAACATG
>JAWDGP010004033.1:470000-490000 GCA_033675545.1 Elysia crispata | reverse complement strand
TGGGCTGGCGCCACTTTTTTCTTCTCTTTATAACATTATGTTCATTTCAGCATCCAAGCAAAGGTGCCTGTGAGCGCTTCGCGGTCAAAGCAATCGTGGCACAAATTTTGCTATTTTCCGAAGATTGCATTGTACACAATAACATAAAATAATGGTATTGTGGAGAGAGGAGAAGGCAGGCGGGTTTGTAATGCAATTTTGCAAACGGTCCACGGCCATGCCAACACTGTGGCGATTGACGATGTGATTTGAAGAAAAGTGTATGAATAAAGTGCAGAGTCGAGGCATGGGGAGTAAAGATGTGTTACAAGAGAGACAAAAATATTGCAATGATAACGGGTAGGGATGGACAGGAGAAGGAAAAAAAAAAGAATGAAGGGAGAGAGAAAAAAAATTGAAGAAACAACCAAAGAATTGCATTTTTATGGTGTAATCATTTCAGATTAGGAAATAAAGGTATGATGAATAAAGATATGATAAGAAGAGAGAGAGAGAGAGAGAGAGAGAGAGAGAGAGAGAGAGAGAGAGAGATACACCAACAAAAGTAAACGAATGAAATAGAGAATGAGTGAAAGAAGGAAAAAGAGTGCGAAAGAGGAAGAGAGAGGGTCAAAACAGAGGAAAATTTTCGAGGCATATATTATCATGTACTTGCGGTTTGTACAGATTTGATAAACGCCCTCCGACAAAATTAAAAACAAATGACAAAGACAAACGCTAGAAATGACGCGATGACAAAACTTCAAGACAAAGGGAAAGTTAAAATATTTTAAATCTGAAACTTTCAAATGCTATAGCCACTGCTTCAACGGAGAGATCACTCCCAATGACGCTGCAATATTTTTGAAAGTCAACAACAATTTTAAAGATAAATATAGGCAGATCCCAAAGAGTTTTGTCTCGGGCTTAGTCTTCATAAATAAAATGAAGCTGCAATATTTTTGAAAGTCAACAACAATTTTAAAGATAAATATAGGCAGATCCCAAAGAGTTTTGTCTCGGGCTTAGTCTTCATAAATAAAACAAGATTTAAAATATGCTTAGTCTTCATAAAGAAAACCTGATTGAAAATAAAGGTCCAATTTCATTCTATTTAATTAAGAAAGGTATGTGAAACACTAGATATTTTCACTCTATTATAACTCTACAAATGTAGCCCAACAATAAATGCATAAGTGAAACTGGTCAATTTACCACCGGCCGTAAATGCTCTCTGATTACCTATTGCCGAGCTCGAAAGCTCATTAGAGAATTTTTCGAGGAAATAATCATTTGCATTTTTAATAGGGTGTTTTCTAATTTTTTCTACTTCGTTTCTTTTTCTGAGATAATCGCGCTCAAAGTTAAAAAAATGCAAATTGAAAAATTATTTAATCAAACGATATATTTCATTTGGCTTCGTTTTACACAAACGCTTACTTACTACCTCTTGTCAGTAAAATTGTACACAGGGTAATAAAAGTATTTTGCAAAATATCTTTTTTTACACAAACTGTACAAGGTATGTCAAGGAAAAATAATTTAAGAACAACAATTACAAAAATAAAAAATATAATTCAAATCGTCTCT
Source organism: Elysia crispata (assembly GCA_033675545.1). NCBI lineage: Eukaryota > Metazoa > Mollusca > Gastropoda > Plakobranchidae > Elysia > Elysia crispata. Next base: position 488,431 of record JAWDGP010004033.1, on the reverse strand, counting down.
TGTAATGCCTGCCTATCTAAATATAAGTTTTATCAACAATTTTGCTCCTATCTTTGAAAAAAAAATAGCAACAAGCTAAACCCATTCCACTCCGTTTCTAAGTTAATTTTAGTAAGCAATTACAGGACCATACTTGTAACTGTACGCTTGCTTTGCTCCCATCGCCACATTCACACCAGTTTTCTCTTTATACATTAATTGAAGCTTTACTGATCCTTCCTCCTCCTTCACACACACACACACACACACACACACACACATACCTTTCCATTCCACTTTCTCTTAATTTCCCTAACCTCTCCTAAATCTGTAAGCGGTTGATCTGCTATGGCTATCTGCACTCTTACGGTTTGTCTATCTATAACATTGCCTCAAAAAAGTTCTTACGCTGCCCGGTGCTCGATGTCCTGGACGCTATAGTACATCCGATCCAATTATGTCAATCAACTTTTTGTCTTCTTGTCTTGCGAACTGTTGCGCCCATTCTTCCCACGCGCAAGAAAATTAGATGTTTTTTTTTTTCTTCTTGCAAAAGAATTATCTCAGTTGCTTTGATACAGCTGTTGTTTTCTTGACTGTTTTAATTTTATTTACCTTTCTAGGGGGATAGAGTCATTATGATACATCGGGATCGAAGCAAAGAGCAACAGTTTACTATCAATGAAAATATTTTTTACTGTTATCAATACCGACATGAGCGCTGCAAAAGTTTATGAAATATTTTAAGCTTTAGATTAAGTTTATGGGAGGATATTTTCTGTCTTTTTCTTCATTTTAAGAATCCTCCATATTTGATTGTGAAGATCATTGATTTATTCTGTGTCTTCCTAGCACATTGATCTAGGCTAGTCTTAGAAGTCTTAGTGTTGTAGAAAAGAATCAAGATTATTTCCGTTCTGTATATTTTTGAAATCTTCTCATAGCTCGAAACGAGAAAAAAAAAAACCACAGTGTATGGTTATAACACGTGATCAGTAAAATTGTGATGCTTATTTTACAAGAGCAAGCAATATAAGTCATAAAATGCGAGAGATATTGAGATTAATCGTATAAACAACTTTGTAATTGTTGGTGATTTAGATAGTTTTGTGCGATGTCATTCAGGCCTAAGGTCTCTTATAGTTGCGGCTAATTTATCCAATATGCTATATTCACGACAGCTATGCTTTTGCCATCACATAAAGAAACTGCTAATGTAAACAACACCATACTAAAATGGTTAAGATTAATCAAAGAGCTTTTTCTATATTTTCTAAGAATGAGACCTTGGTGTCAATTTGCGGGGGCTGGGGGTTGTGTTTGTATTCAATAGACTTATAAATGGTCTTCATATCTATCTTTTTATTTATATAATCCATATATATATGCCTCCACCTATCTATTTTTACCTAAATTCGAGATATCTGGATAATTCTTATTCTCAACACAAAATCTAGATCTAAAACTAAAATCCTTTTGAAATTCTAAGCCTAAACGTAAAATCTACATCTAACTAGATCTAAATCTTTTGATTTGAGTCTAGCTGCTATCAATATCGAGACCCTAGATTTAGAATTTTTATCCAAGCAACTATTTTTTAGATTCTTTTCAAAGATCTTAAACAATAATTTGCTGTATAGATCTATTCCACACGGTTTTAGATCTGCCGCCACCTACATTGCAGACGTACTTTCAGTTTCATTCCTGCCATCACTGTCAAGTTGTGCTTACAGGAAGTAGTTCGCACATTCACCTTTTTCTTTCAAGAAAATAATAATCAAATTGTTGTCTTTATTTTTCCTCAACACTATGTTGGTGAAAAATAAAATTAGGACACCAATCTTTAAGGCAATTTACAACTTGATGCCAAATTTAACGTGACTTGGCGGTCTAGAAATGTTCGGTTCGATGGTCCTAATATTTCGCCTAGCTACATTATTTATAGAAGTTTCAAACCTTTCCATAGAGATAGATTGCACATCATCCTGAACCCAAGTTTTTCCTATAGATCATTTTTGCATCTTCTCCATTCTGTTATAAGGAGTCAAGCAAACGGTGGTTCTCCAAATGACTGCTTAAGGACAGAGCAGCAGCCTGGAGACGTGGAGTGACTTGATAATAAGGGCTAGAAGCTTTTCCTTGCTCCATAACTATGTATAATGACACATCAAACAGGAGTTCAAACCTCTCAAACGACTCACAATGGCAGTATCCTTAAAAAAATCCTCTTTGTGCTGACCTGAAGCCTGGTTTTTCTAACCCCAGCCCTCTTCTCCCTCGAACTCCACATTTTGGCCACACAAGAGCCACACACAGACACAGATACACCCAAATACTGAGATTCGTTTAAGTCCTAGTGAGGGCTTCAGGTTGAAAGTTTTAAGTAAATATCATGTGATATTTAAACCCTGAAAAACTGTTATAATTCGTTAGAATCAGGGCGTGCGTATCTCATTTTGGCTAGTTATCTTAAAATTACACATCGGCGTGGATTTTTTTTTCTTTTAGATTTTTTTTCACTGACACTGTAAGTTTGAGAGAGAAAATGTAATTAAAAGGAAGAAGGAGGAAAAAAGTATCTTTTTTGCCACTTCGGAGCAAAAATGGCTACAAGAGACAAAACACACATGAAGACCAACTCAAACGTGTGCCTAGATATTCAGTGTTCTGCAAATTGTTTCAGGCCTGTTTGCGTGTTAAAAAGCTTTAATGTCAAAGAGATTTGTTAAAGTGCAGACCGTATTTTATCATTTTTATGTTGACCCATTGTTGCATAATCAGTATCGTTAATATTTAACAATTTTTTTTTCTTTTCGGAGATAGGGTCTTCATAAATAAATCATTTATCTTTAACATTTATTTTCGATTTCCAGGCAAGCCAAATACAAGTTACGTTATGATTTTGTCTTTGAATTATATACATAATCTCGGCCTTAAATTAATGATGGATCACCGTGAGCCATGCCACATTTTTTTTTTAAAAATGCAAAATTATTATGACAGCCTTGTTTCGCCAACATTTCAAACCCTGAACAAATCCTCATTCCATGCTATCTGTTATCTAATTACTCTGAATAATATCCCTCATTAAACTTAGGAGACGTAAAAAAAGTTCAAAGATATGCAATATCTAATGGGCTCTTCGATTCGCTGTATCCGTTCAGCCTAAAGTCCAGAGATAGCAGGGCACTTTGCTGGAGTGGTGAAACAAAGTCCGCCAACCGGAAGCAATCACTCGCCTGCCCAGGGGAGTTAAAGCACGGCCGAGTCTTCCGGGATACGGACTATTTGCCAGGGTGACATCAGGAAGTTCTCAAAAGTGCGGTTGGAAAGATTATAAAAAAGAAAGAAAAAAGGTTGATTTCCTATATGTTCGTTTTTTACTAGTTAAACAAAACCGTGCCATCTCCTTTTGTGTGTATATTTTGTTCTTAATTAAATCCTGAGTAATTTAAAATCGTTGCGAATGATGTTTTGTGTTTTCATCTATTTGTCCGCTATTTAAGAACTATTTAATTATATCAATTCAATGATCTCTTTTATTTTGATTGATACGTCCTCTCCTTTAAAGATACAATGGTTTTTAATGGCATTAGCGATGTTTTGAATGTAAAACAATAGTTCTCTAGAAATGGAATTTCTAAAAGGACTATTATATGAAGAGGTAGGTAAGGTAAAATAAAAGTAGATACCCTAGAACATTATGTCATGCGATTATAAAACGCGTGCCATAATATTTTTCAGTAAATTACAAAAGCCAACTCCCATTTTGATTTTGATTACTTCGACTCAATCCAGGCAATGAGAGTGTTATGATGCAATTTACACAGTTTCTTGTTAAAATCTATTTGAACATGTGAATCTTACCCAAAGAAAAAAGTTTTCACACAATGTATCATGTAAAATTATGGAATTTTCCGATTATACGCCTGAAATACTTATGAAAGCTTATACAAGGCCAATAATTATTAATAGTAAATTAATCAGACCTCAAAGAGACAGGCCGCTGAATATGAGGAAGACGAGGAGCCGTAGAACAGAAGAAGAAGAAAAAGAAGAACAAGAAGAACAAGAACAAGAACAAGAACAAGAAGAACAAGAAGAACAAGAAGAACAAGAAGAACAAAAAGAACAAGAACAAGAACAAGAACAAGAAGAACAAGAAGAAAAACAAGAACAAGAATAAGAACAAGGACAAGAACAAGAACAAGAAAAAGAAGAAGAAGAAGAAGAAGAAGAAGAAGAAGAAGAAGAAGAAGAAGAAGAAGAAGAAGAAGAAGAAGAAGAAGAAGAAGAAGAACAACAACAACAACAACAACAACAACAACAACAACAACAACAACAACAACAACAACAGCAACAACAACAAGAAGAAGAAGAAGTTGGAAGAAGGAGGAGAAGAAGAAGGAGGAAGAAAAGCAAATAAAAAATTAAAGCAAAAGGAAAAAAAAATCAGAAGAAGAAGAAGAGGAGTAGGAGTGGGTGTGGAAGAGATTCAACTTCGCACCACAGTGTGAAACTAATTCAGAGGGTCAAATCACAGTGCGCCTCCTTGTATTAGCGCTGAAGAAATTAGGACCTTTCGGTGCTGCCATGAATACTTAATCTTTACCACTGACAGACATGCTCCGTAGATTCCCATATCCATGATGTGCTTTATGTTATGGACATTGAGCTATGTAAATAAGACAATGTCCGTTTTGTAAGGTATTTGGGTCGCGTTCTTTATTGCTGCGAGAACAAAGATCTGCACTAAGGTAGTTAGGGATAAACAAACATGAACATCTCGCGAGATATTTGGCGTTTCATTATTAATTTCTTCATGGACCGTTACCTGACCCCGATACGTATGAGTTTCATTCCGTTTTTATATTTTTTTAGAACTAGTCTCTCTCTCTCTCTCTCTCTCTCTCTCTCTCTCTCTCTCTCTCTCTCTCTCTCTCTCTCTCTCTCTCTCTCTCTCTCTCTCTCTCTCTCTCTCTCTCTCTCTCTCTCTCTCTCTCTTTCTTCCCTCTGTGATTTCCATTCTTCCTGTGATGCCTTTCTAAATTGCCTACATATAGAGGCAAAGTCCATACACATTAGAAGTCCTGATCATAAATCATAATAAATCAATGGCTAGAATCTATATTATTTCTCACATTGCTTTATTTATCTTTCCTGTAAAAAAGTGTAATCCCTGTCCAATTGTGATTGTCCGCCTGAGGAAATGTGTTTATTTGGATGGAGCATGGAGTTCGAGACTGTTGCTATAAAGAAATAACAATAATTTTGCAGCTTTTCACATTACAAAGATAAAATACTTTCATAGGTGAGCGCCTGACCTCAGCACAGGTGACGGAACAGCTTACGCCAAGGATTACGTTCAAGTCATGGTTACCGTATGAGTAGCTAAACCGTAGTTAAACATCGGTTTTAAACGAAAAAAAAAAGGAAAGTAGTTGAAAATCAACGCCCAATATTAACTGTTCATATTATCGTTTCCGCTATTATCTTTAGTGAAGCAAAACTATGGATTCACTTTCTAAGAAAGCTGGAAATAAACGCAAAACTAGTAGTTGTTGACTAGTGGTACATAATTTAATGTCGCCTAAGTAACTCTTAGTGTTTGGTCTCTTTAGCATTTTTTTAAATCCATAAAGCACGTTAAAAGTATCGAAAACTTCTCCAGACATATGAGGGGACAATCAGAATGGAAGCAAGTTCAAATGTAATAAACATTAAACCATAATGATCAAAATCGGCAATTTTTGTTTCATTTCAACGTAGGTCACACAGTACAATAGTGAGCAAGAAGTTGCGGGAGGTAGATAAAGAAAGAGAGACAGGAGGCAGATAGACAGTGCTAGGAATAGCTTGTGAAAAGAAAAAAACTTTTAAAGACAGAGGGGTAGAAAGACCGACAAGCAAACTGCCAGAGACAAGACGCAGAAAGAAAGACATACACAGAGTCTCTCCAGCTCTTTATCAATCATTCTTTCTTTGACTATCTGTTTGTCGCCCTCTCTCTCTCTCTCTCTCTCTCTCTCTCTCTCTCTCTCTCTCTCTCTCTCTCTCTCTCTCTCTCTCTCTCTCTCTCTCTCTCTCTCTCTGTTTCTGCCTCTCATAGACAGTCTATTTGTCTACAATTCTCCTGTCTTTCTCTCTCTCTCTCTCTCTCTCTCTCTCTCTCTCTCTCTCTCTCTCTCTCTCTCTCTCTCTCTGTTTCTGCCTCTCATTGACAGTCTATTTGTCGGCCATTCTCCTGTCCTTCTCTCTCTGACTCCCTTTCTCTCTCTCTCTCTCTCTCTCTCTCTCTCTCTCTCTCTCTCTCTCTCTCTCTCTCCCCCTCCCCGCCTTTTTCTCTATTTAAAAATAAAGCATAATGTTCTAAATGATGCTTTCTCCGATTCTCTCCATAGAATGTTCAGGTTTGTGTTCCTGTCCCTATTTAGCCTCAGTAATAATTATTTTACGGACCTACACGCGTCTACTGATTGCACCAAATAACGGTGCTTTTTATTTGCTTTTCTATTTCGATTCTCTCCCTCTCTCTCTAACTCGCTCTTTTCTATCACTCTATATTTCTATCCGTTTGTCTTCCACCATGTCTTTCTCTTTCTCTATTATCTTTTTCCGCTCTTTATGTCCTTTTCTTATGACAGTGCCGCTGCTCGAACAGGAATAAGAATAGCCCAACTCGTCATCTCTAGATCTCTCTCTCTCTCTCTCTCTCTCTCTCTCTCTCTCTCTCTCTCTCTCTCTCCCTCTCTCTCTCTCCCTCTCTCTCTCCCTCTCTCTCTCTTTATCTGTTTATCTATATCTCTCTCTCTTAATCTCCCTCTCTCTCTCTCTCTCTCTCTCTCTCTCTCTCTCTTTTGCCTCCCTCCCTCTCTCTCTCTCTCTTTTTTTTCTCTGCCTCTCATTTTCAACAAACCATTCGACCGATATGTAATTGATGATAAGTACTGACTCTCTGATTGCTACCTTTAGTAAGCAATGTCTGACTTTGCTTCAAAAGGCTTTACATTTGGAAAAGGTCATTCACCGCAAAGAAATGATTATAAGCATACATTATGTCAAAAAAAATATCCGGTCAGACAAACATTCAGACCTAATGATCAATTAGACTCGGTTAGAGGTAAGCAAAAAAAAAGGCAATGATGGGCAATCATGTTGTAACCGCAACATGTGACAGAACAATACAAATATGTATGGTGATGGTGAGTTAACTCTCTCTCTATCCCCCTCTACCTATATACCTTTCATTTATTTATCTGTCTATTCTGTATATCTATGTTTTACAAAAAAATGCTTTATTTAAAACATAAACAACCCTAGTTCTCGCTCATTGCCTGCCGCCATCTGAGGAGAGCCACACAGTTTTGAAAGTAATTCTTGAGTCAGCGCTGTAGAGAAAGATTACTAAGAATTTTTTTATACTCTATCTACTTACCTATTTCGCGTTCTCTCTTCTCTCTCTCTCTCTCTCTCTCTCTCTCTCTCTCTCTCTCTCTCTCTCTCTCTCTCTCTCTCTCTCTCTCTCTCTCTCTCTCTCTCTCTCTCTCTCTCTCTCTCTCTCTCTCTCTCTCTCTCTCTCTCTTTCTTTCAGATACAAATAAAATTGCAGGGAAATGCAAAAACAGGATTGAGTTAAGAGAATAGCAATTTTAAATAGCCTGGAAATCGAACGCATCAATCAATAGACCGGACTTAGAACATAAGACACCTAACTTTTGTATATTTTATGATGAAATAAGTCGTGTAGCAAATTTATAGAGCAAATGCTCCCGATGGATTCGAATTACTGCATGAGCCTGTTGTACCATGGCTACAGTAACCGAAAAAATAGTAATATACTTAACAATTTGTTTTTAACGAATAGGTTGGTATCAGGAGATACTTCATTTCAGGACGCTCATTCTATAACTTTTTTTTTTACTATTCGCTGTGGGAATATCTTATCTATGTTTTTGATCAACTCATAGTTTTGTCTTTGGGGAAAAAGTGAGTTGAGTTTGAAACTATTCATTGATGAATGAAACAATTTAATCTTTATCTTGGGCGTCTGAAGCATTTTCGTTTCAATCGATCAAAAATCTCAGTTTCTAAAAAAACAATTTGATTTAGGCAAAAAAAAAAAAGCGGAGCTGCGTGTAATGATATTCATGTCGTGGATGTTAAAAAATTATAGCATATCTTGCAAATCGAGAAAACCATCGTTTGCCGGGAGACTTCATTATGTTGCTCAATTTTTGTCTGTTTGTTTCTATTACAATAATTGTAAACGTTAGATCAAACGTGTACGTCTTACATTTTACATTAGTAGCGTTACAAGTTATAGTCTGACAACAACAAAAATGCACAATCAAGGAACCCCTTTAATGGTAGGTGAAAATAAGAGTGATGCTTGCTTAACTAATTGCATAATGTAAAAGCTCAGGAACATGGGGGAAAAGGAATTAATATACGACAAAATGTTTTACCTTATCCCTTTAATTTGGATTTTTAAATATAAAAAAGTTAAGCTTCAAGAGCATTGCTGCCGCTATATGAAAATCATCCTAACTTTGCAATCATGACTTTATAATCACATAATGGACCAAAAAAAAGAGATTTACGTCAAACAAAAAATAACCCATTGTTTAAGACATGCTTAAAAAACTAACTTTGTCAATGGCAAAACTTGTACTATTAAACTTAAAAGGCATGAGAATAAACAGAAACAAAACCTTGAGAAAAACAGAAATAGTGAACTATCGAGGCGCTCCTGAAATATTGTTGAAAAAAAAATAGCAGCGTATTTTTTCCGTTCAACTGGAAATAAGCATCTGTTTTTTCTCTTTAAACTTTTTAATAATCCTATTAACCCTAATCTTTCGATAGGCAACAACAATGGAATGACAAATTTTGACACTGTCAAGTCACACTCACGTCAGGACTAAACATCATTACTAATCGAGCATTACGGGATTATCAATTCACTTCAAAGAAACAAATCTCGCTTTCATTCCACTCGCGGTCAAGTTTCATGGCCTTTTCGGAGTTATGATGATGTAGTCTGTAAAGTTTATATAATATTATATATATGGATATATATATATATATATATGTGTGTGTGTGTGTGTGTGTCTGTGCCTGAAGTGCATATACGGTAATATACGGTAATGTATACATTGCACACAAAAAAAAAAGAAAAAGAAAGAAAGAAAAAAGAAAAAGATGCAGTCAAATCATTTCTGGACCAAATGAGGAGACATGACATCGATCGAACCCACCCCACCCCACCCCCTTCTCCCCTTTTTTTCGACACTAAAGGAGGCTTTTTATTATGAATATTCGTTGCCCATGATGTGAATACAATCAAATTGGCTAATCCTTACTTTCCTAATCAATTTCACGAGCCTTTTTAACGCTTATTACAAGTCAATTGATTCCCACATAACGGTGCATAAGGTATCTTTTTAAAAAAAGATCCAAATCCGTTCTAGTTGAAAAGAAAGTTAAAGCCTCATAAGGACCTGGTTTTTATACAGGACAAAATGGTGTTAGCAGATATCATCTGGCTTTTTCCCTGATTTTCATCCTTTGTCTTTGATATAGCCCATCCACAACTGGGAGATCTCAGTCTTCACAATTTGGTCAAGCCTCTCCTAAAGTCAATTTCCTCTCTTAACCTCAATGTTATAATTGGAAATTCTATTGGGTTGCTGGAAGATCAAAATTTCATAAAATGTAATAGAGGGAATCGCTATTCGCTAACACCAAAGATACTTTAGTCTTTAGCTTATACATATCAAAATAAGGTTCTCCAATGATATGGGTTTACAATGCACAGTCTAGAACAACGACTCGGGTTCCATGAGTTAAACTTAAGTTACGCAATGTGTAGCATAATTTTCAAACGAAGGATAACATCAATAGCTAGTTTCACATCAATAATTAATAAAGGCCAGGCGATTGAACAAAAATTACAAAGAAGTTCATTACACATTGCTTTTGAAGTGATCGGTAACGAATGAATTATTCTGCTATTAGCTCTTCTTTTGCTTGTTCGTTTTGCATTGATCACCGAGTACCAGCAATTATTGATCTCATATAAACATTAAGATTTAAACATGTCGCAAAAATTGTTAGCACTTTTAGTTGGTTACCATGGGCTGATTGCTTTGGAACGATATATTTGCGATTAGGCTTTGTTTTCCTCTGTCCTAATCCTCCTCCAATTTGCACTATTACTACTAGTACTACTGTTACTACTACTACTACTGCTGCTACTACTACTACTCTACTACTACTACTACTACTACTACTACTACTACTACTACTACTACTACTACTACTACTACTACTACTACTACTACTACTACTACTACTACTACTACTACTACTACTACAACTAATGATGCTGCTGCTGCTGCCTTTACTACTACTACTTCTACTACTATTACTGCTACTTCCACTACTGCTACTGTTACAACTATTACTACTATTACAACTACTACTAGAACTACTACTACTACTACTACTACTACTACTACTACTACTACTACTACTACTACTACTACTACTACTACTACTACTACTACTACTACTACTACTACTACTACTACTACTACTACTACTACTACTACTACTACTACTACTACTACTACTACTACTACTACTACTACTACTACTACTACTACTACCACTACTACTACTAATAGTGCACTTCTAGTACTCTGACTCATTCTGCCTGTTTCTCTCTCTCTCTCTCTCTCTCTCTCTCTCTCTCTCTCTCTCTCTCTCTCTCTCTCTCTCTCTCTCTCTCTCTCTTTTTTTTCCATTCCCTTCATTGTGCCTATAGTCCGCAGAATGAGGTCGAGAGCAGAAAAACTTCGGTCAGGAGATGGCCATGGTTACCGTCCTAGCAGATAATGAGAACAGTTATTCATAATAGGCTGGCGATTCAACACTCAAACCGGGGTCCAGATTATTAAGCTCGGCTTAAGTTTATCATTATTAAACGTAATTATAATAATTGTATTATCTTATTTTGCTCATGCAGCAATTTATGCCCCTGAAAAACATCTTTATCATGTTGGGTATATAATGTGCTACATCATCAGAGTAATGATTCTGAAATGGAATCCTCAATCTTAAAAGATGGAAAAAAGTATTTCGCTTACTTTGATCTCTTAATTGTAGTTTATGAAAATTCAGAAAGGAAAGAAATAAAGGGTTTACATATAAAACAAAGCTCTAAAAAAATAACTTCATGTTTTTTCTGCATCACTTTCAGTTTTTTTAATCTTTAAGAAAATAGTTCAAAGAGTTATTTTCTCATCAATTATACATGCCTGTATGCAAAGGAAACAAAAAAATACCTACAAAGAAATCTTTTCACGCCGATGTTACATCGCGATAGGATCTAGTGAGAATCATCAGCCACGTTTTTTCTTATTTGTGGAGTTTTCTTTTTCGTATTGAGCATACAGTGAGAGACTCCTTATCATTTACGGTATTTTAAAAAAGTAACAACTCTTTAATGTAAGAAGCAGAATGTTTTGAAACCTAAATATGAATCGGGTATGAATATAAAAAAGACAGAAATTATTAACATTATTATTTTGATTATCTGGATACGGTTCATAATAACCAGTTAATACCTCTGAGGCCTTTATGCCTTTTTTTTTTACTGGAAGAATTTGTAATCCCTAATAGTATACTCTCTCTCTCTCTCTCTCTCTCTCTCTCTCTCTCTCTCTCTCTCTCTCTCTCTCTCTCTCTCTCTCTCTCTCTTTCTCTCTCTCTCCCTCTCTCTCTCCCTCTCTCTCTCCCTCTCTCTCTCTCCCTCTCTCTTTCTCTCTTTCTCTTTTTCTTTCTCTCTCTCTTATATATATATTGTTCCTCTTCTCTCACGCGCTCTCTCCCTCTTCCTATAACGCAAGAACTATTCGACACTCGTTGGTGCGGCATTGGCCTATCTAACCACAATTCACGGAAACTGACACAGATTAGGGGTCAGTTATTTTTCCTGACAGAACAGAATTGCTTCGCTCTATGTGGATGGTTAACATATATGAAGAGAACTTTCGATTTACTAGATCGTTTTCATGAGAACACATACAATGTTTTTGTTTTTTATTATTTTTTAACACACCCAGCAAATTACAGTTTCCTCTGTGACACTGTAACCTTAGACCGTAACGGTACAATTGTGGGGAGTTAACAGCGTACCGTGTAGCCTGCCGAATTTTGTCAAACGTCTCTCTTATTACTCGAAAGATGTTTAACTGTAGAATATTGCTTTTTATATAGCATTGAAGGGTGAAAAAAATATTGTGTTTCTCTGAAGAAACGTTGTATTTCTTGATGTTTTATGATGAGAAGAAATATAGAATTCATTCAGTGTTAAATGCTGCTTTCAGAAAATCTAATTTCCAATCTGATTCAAGGCAAGGTTTTCTAATGTGTTCACAGATTCCTTATGCATAGCACATCAATGCAGTATGGAATTGACAAAGGTTTTATGACTGTTACTCATACAGATGAGATCGAGAAAAATGCCACGTTATAAAGAGAACTAGACGCAGTAATAGAATTTTTAACTCGTTCCACCTTTTTCGATAAGATTTCGAGTATATCTTCATCTTATTGTGTATGTGCTAGCTAAACCATCCCGGGATTTACAGTTTGCCCAAAGAAAATAGAAATGTGTGCGTTGAGGGTGACTTGTGTAATTAAAAGGAGTCTTCATTAATGTTAATCCTATTGTTAATGAAGCAAGCTTCATTACTTCTGTAGCATGAATACATATACTACTGTTGTGGCGCGTAATACCAGTGCCCTTGAGCGTGCAGGACTTAAACAGTTAGATAAGAACAACAACTGTTTCTCACCTGTTGATCCTTTCAATGGTCATGAGGAAAACCTCCACTCTCTGGATGCCGTAGTACTCCCGTATTGTGGAACACTGCCTGGAGTAGGCCGTTTTCAAGGTGGGCGGATAGTGAAGAGGAAACAGAGCCCCGATGATTGCGTCCCCTTCTTTGCGGGCACGGCTGCTCTGAGACACCCTGGGGTCGACGTGGAGGGTTGTGGCCCTTCGTGCTCGACTTGTTAGTTTATTGTCTTCGGCGTCTAGTGAAGGACCAGGGTTTGGTCCTGTTAAATCGTCTGTACCATCTTGTTGTTTTGGAGATTTGCTTCGTGGAAGGTCGTCGTTGCCTTTAGAATTGGTGTTATCGACATCCCTTCTTGGGGAGGAGTTATGGATGGTGTGAGAACGATTATTCTTATCATAGTCCTGGGGACTGTCTAGATGTGAATGACCTTGATCAGAAACTAAGGACAGTGTCAGTGTCTCTTCTTCTTCTTTACGATGCTCACTTTCATAACGACGAGTATTTGGGCTATCCACCAGAGGTTCTGAGTTTTTACCAGAAGAGACTGAAAGTTTCGTAAAATGCAAAGAATGTGATTTAGATGGTATCATTGTTTCTGAAGATATTGTAAATGGAGAATCCCTTTTGGTTGAAATGTTTGTGCCATCTGCAATATAGTTCTTGCCTTCGCTTGAATATTTGTTGCGCAGCCCAGACAGGTTAAATATGACAGATTTGGTAGAGTGATTCCATCGTGAACGGGACTTGCTACGTCTATATTGATTTATTTCTGATATCTTGGACTTAGAGGTAATTGGATGAGGCGGGGAGGAAACTCCTTCCATCATAAAACCATTAGAGCCTGCGATTTTCCCAGATTTCTCAGTCTGGGCACTTGTAAACAGGTTCAGGGAAGATTTTCTTGTTAAGGATGCGTCTTTCCCTTCAAAATTTCTGTCTCTACTTCTGAGCCTCACCCAGTCCCACGGATGCCATTGCCGATTTACCGAAGCGATTTTTGTGCGTTCACCCCCAATCAGCAAAGATCGAGTATCCAATCGGGCCATAACGAGCGGGGGACTAACTTGATTCTCGCTGTGAGCCTGCCGATGCGTTCGATGTTGCCCGTCTCGAGCACCCTTGATGTCGGATGGAGTAATTGGCGAGTGGGCAGTATCGATTTCTTGCCTCGCGCCTGCGTAAACTGACTTCCCCAAATGAGCGCCATCTTGCGTCAACGAGCCATCTATGTCTCCGAGAAGAGCACTTGGCGAAATCTTGGGGTGCGTCCGTTGCAGGCTATTACAGCCACAAAATCCAATATTGAAAAAGAGGCAATACAAATAGAGATGTCCTAGGAAGTGTTGAAAGCTGTGCTCCATCTTAAGGCCTTCCGATCCCGCTTAGTCGGTGGGAAAAGACGTTCGAGTATGGCAAGATATATGCGACACAAAGGATAACTATGGCGGCATAATACACCTCTAGAAACAAGAATCTGCTTACATCTCAAATGATATAAAGCTGACATTGACAAGCCTCAAATTTCTTGCTGTGGTGATTTTCAGGCGACGGATCAATAGTAAACCTTATTCAAATGTATATATGTTTTCTGTTATCTTTATAGCATTGTCAACCCTTTTCTTGTTATATCTTTCAGTGCGATAATCTGCTCGTGGTGAAGTTTGTTAATGCTTTAGCTTGTGACTGATTTAGAAGCTTACATTCTCGGAATGTTAGTTTGAATTTTACATCATTTAGTTGCTTTTGTTTAGGGTTTTTTTTTTCTTCAATAACACTGGCCAGTAAGAATTTGATTTTCAATCCATTAGCTTGGTGAGGTCGCATTCTTTCACTCAGAATCCTAGATGCTTTGGCTGAGCCAGATGTACATGATGAAACTGTGGGTAAGCTCAAACTATCTGGCGGCACTTTTTCTCAAAATGCAAAAATAATTTTTCATCTGGTAGCGAAAGGTTAAAGAGCAGATTTAAGAAATCGTAAGGAATTATATTTTATTCATTTGTCTTTATCACATGTCTAAGACTGTGTGTATCACTTCTGCGGTGATTCTAAACCACCGCAGTTTAAATGCACTTCTCCTTCACTTTAAGTTGTGGAAGTTTATAAGATTGCTTGATGTTTAGAACATGTAGTATCCGTGTCCACAATAAGACGTCTGTACAGTGATGGCGAGCGGCGATAAGCCCCAGATAAAGTGATGGTCTGTTTCGAGATCCTCAGGTGCCGGGTTAAAAGTCAAGAGGGTTAGCGTTTAGGCAATGAGCTGTGGATTCTCCAGTGCCGTGACGGTGTCCGGGAGCTGTACACAATGCATGCTGTAATGAGACAGAGAACAGGTTCAAGTAGTTGTACGGGTCGAATTGTCTTAGCTGAATGAGACATCAAACAGAAGCATTGTTCACAAATGATCAACATTTCCTATTGTCATAATCTATTCCCACAGCGTTTTGTTCTCTATTGTATTATTGTGTTTTGTTTTGTTTTGTTTTTTTAATTTTTTTTTATATTCGTTTTTTGTTGTTGTTGTTGTTGTTGTTCTTGTTGTTTTATTTGCGCAGGATTAAATTTGAAAAGATATAGACGATACCCAATCCAAAAGAAAAAAAAATGAATGTTAGCAGTGATATTCACGTATTTTACAATAATGTTCAGGTTTTATCAAATACTATAGAGAAAAAGCCCGCTTTCTCTCGTGCTGCTACGCTTTTTTCTCCCTTCCATAGTTGTATAATAACAGACGAGTATTTGTAAAAATTTAATGAATTCAGTTTTTAAAAAAGATGTGTATCCAACCCTCATCGATGCATCATTCATCCATGCTGAATGCGACTACCTTGGAACTCTTCTTCGTTCTATAGAGTGTGCTTTGGTGTTGTGTGCTGTGTTAATAATAATAACAGCAAATTAAAAAAAAAAAATAAAAATATTATTGAAAACTCATTTCTTTCATTCCTATTTGCTTTCTCGTCATTGTTGTTAACGACAGTACAAGTGTTTGGCCTCCACCTTTATTAGTTATTATTGTCTTTGACACAAAGGCAAGTGGAAGTAATGCAAATAGAAAGTAACAAAATAAACGTGTTTACTATTTCAAAAGCCATCTGCTCCTCAGACAAAGTGTTATCGCATTTTATTTGACTGAAATACGTCGCCTAAATTTCCAGAATATCTATCACTGAAAAGTGCCTTTCCTCCAAGCCTGAGATAGTCCTGGTGACAGGAGATCGAACCTTATTATAAGGTGTTATAGGCAGTTATTGATTCCAGGTTTTCTTGATGCCAGTACAGCGTTCAACACCAGAGCTACCTGACGCCTAGAGCAATTTTGACGCCTCATAAAAATATAAGCCGTGATTTAGGAATGGGAGTAAACAGGATGTCACGTTAATCCAAGCCATCTCCACTCCTTCCCTTCCATCTCCTGCATACATACTTTTAATACACGCTTAGAAATATGCAACACAGTTTATAAAGCCTTGAGAGGAAGGTTGTAGAATAGAGTGAGAGCTCTGAAAACAGACTGTTTCAAACGATCTTAGGAGATGTATATCTAGATGCAATCCAATACCGTTGAATGATTGTTTTGTTTGTTTTTTGTTTTTTTGTTTTTCTTTTTTTTTTTTATGTTGCACACTCTCTGTCTAAGCGATTAGCATGTAACGGTCTCAACAGTGAGTAAAGCACGGAATGCAAGCAGCTCCTAGCCTGAGTTAACGACTAAGTGTTATGTACCTGTGACGAAACAGAGTCTTTTAGGCTCCCGTCAAGTCTTAATGAAGGGCTGGTTAGATTAAGCACTACTATACTACTAAATGGTCTAAGCCAGGATTCGAACCCCTGACATCCACACAGTCAACTACGACGCTCTATAGACTTGCACCACATCCACTCCAGTTAAAAACACGACCGGGGTTTCGCTTGTTACTCGGTGTGGCAGTATCTTGGGGTGAGACAAAGAGCAGAATGGAAGTCTCCCTCAATAATTGCACTCAAGGACTGGCTATGCGGACTATTTTCTCGCAATTGAGTGTACAGTGGCTCTCGCCTAGTCCGAAAGAATAGACATTAATCAAAGAAAGACCGCAAGCTCAACCAGACTTATTTCAAATTAGAAAATGAAGATGTAAACTAATGTCTTCTGACCTTTGATTTTTTTAGACTAGAAACAATAATTGTAAGGACGTTTAGGTCGTAGCGCATAATTTATTTATTTATTTTCTAGTGTCTTTGTAATGTCTGTCTATCTTTATCTGTCTTACTTTTCCGGACTGATTCTGGTTGAAATTACTTCTCTTCAATCTGTTTATTATTCGCTAACAGTTATCAATCTTGTTTCTCTCTCTCTCTCTCTCTCTCTCTCTCTCTCTCTCTCTCTCTCTCTCTCTCTCTCTCTCTCTCTCTCTCTCTCTCTCTCTCTCTCTCTCTCTCTCTCTCTCTCTCTCTCCCCATGCATTCAACTTGTTCTTTAATCTCCGTCTCCCTTTCTATGTTGTATGTTTTATTTTCTTTCTCATGCTCTTTTCAACTTCTCTCCGACTCTCCCTCAGTTTCTCTCTTCCTGCTTTGTGCCATTCACTGGAGAATCTATACTGTCCATTCAAAAGTTGTATTCGATCCAACTCTGGCCCTTTTGAAATCTCCAAAGGTTTTGCAGGTCACGTTCGAGCTCTGAGTGAGCCCCAGCTCCAATAGGCTTGATTAATTTAGAGATTTATATGTTCAGCTCCATTGAGGAGATCGGTTCAAACCCACGGATCGTTTTGTAGCCAGTGGCCTAACGCACAAATCTGTTTGTATCGACAAAGATGATAGTGAGAGAAGTTGACCGCTCTCTAGAAACGGTTAAGCGCTCATTTATTTTTTTTAACTTTTCACACTATCTCTTTTTACGAAGCTATAAAACAGAAAAGACAGTTTTGGAATATAATACATGTTTAAATTAAGGTTTCTTGAGGAAATTTCGAATTTGAACCTTATCGGTTGTCGACTTAAATTTGGCTATAAATAATTGTTTGGTGAAAAAGAAACCTCTCATTAAGAGACAGAAAAAAAACAAAGCGAATGAGAGATATAAAGGATAAATAGACAGATATATAGAGAAAGCGAGACACAAAAAATAATTATACGAACAGGGAAGAAACAGATAGAAAATCAAAGAGATCCACAGACAGAGAAAGTTGTGAAACAGAAGGAGAGAGATTGCATGTGAAGCATTAATGCATGAGACAGGCTAATCTAGCAACTGCAGAAAAGGCTTTTAAAAATCCATCTTCCCAAACACGTTCCCTATATGGCGGCAACGCAAGAAACAGGTCAAGTCTGTTTATCACCAGAAATCATTGAGAGGATGAACCGAACCATCTGGAAGTCCAAACCTCACCGTTGAGACGAAATTCCCTGGTTAAGTTCTTCAATAATTCAGGAAGCCTTGCAATTGATATGACAGCCTTTGCTGGATACTATTCCTCTTAATTGCATTATCCCACTGTCCTAGCAGAGTTACTGGTGATGATGGCATTTGAATGGACACCATATGTCACATTAGCCAAGATTTCGAGTGCTTGAGGAGTGATTCGAATGCAA
>JAWDGP010004033.1:355000-465000 GCA_033675545.1 Elysia crispata | reverse complement strand
CCTAATAAATCTCTTTTGCCGACACTCCTCCAAGGAAAACAGAGGCGGACAGACAGACACATATACACAAAGAGACAGACGGCACTCATCTGAGAAGAAAAAGACAGTCAGAGATAGAAGAGAGACTCTCAAACAAATACAAAGAGACATTAAAGAAGAGAGTGGCAACATTGCCAAGCATGGCAGAGATACACATAAAGTAACAGAGTCAAAGAAGGGCGAAGGCAGACAATCAGAAATACAGCAAACTATCCAGGAAATCAAGAGAGCAAGAGAGAGAGATAGTTAAAGAGAAAAGAAAATATGCTGGTTAAGAGAGAGAGAGAGAGAGAGAGAGAGAGAGAGAGAGAGAGAGAGAGAGAGAGAGAGAGAGAGAGAGAGAGAGAGAGAGAGAGAGAGAGAGTTGTAGGCTGAGAGAGAAATAGATGGATTTGAGAAAGCAATAGTTAGAAACGAATCAAACTAAAATAACTTGAGGTCTGATGAATGAGAAAAAGAATAAGAGAGGTATAGTAAGTTACAAAGTTAGATAAAAATATGGATAGATGATTGATAGTAAACTGCTGAGAGAGACAGCTTCAAAACATTCTTGGGCACGAATCAGAGTAATCATAAAATTGAAATACAGAGAGAGAGAGAGAGAGAGAGAGAGAGAGAGAGAGAGAGAGAGAGAGAGAGAAGGGGGGGGGGGGCGCTAAGAGAGAAGGGGGGGATAATAATAATAATAATAATAATAATAATAATAAAGTGCATTTATATAGCGCATATCCAAATGATTAAAATGCTCTATGCGCTTTACAAGAAAAAGAATAAGATAGAAGCAGGCTAGAAGGCCTGAACATACATACATAACATACAGAATGACGTACATAGCATAAAGAATAACATACATATTATATAAAAAATAACATGCATAACATACATTTGCTTAAGAATATGATACATACATCAAAGTAAAACATCATGTACTGCCGGGAATACGTTGTGGTGAATAAATGGTGTTTAAGCTGCCTTTTAAAGGTCTCTATGGAATCAGACTCTCTGATATATCTGGGGAGCCGATTCCACATGGTTGGTGCTACATAAGAATATGATCGCTTGCCGTAGGCAACATAGTTTTTATGTGGTTTGACAAGAATTGTTCGGTCGTTAGCAGATCGTAATGACCGTGATGGTGTGTAAACTCTTAACATGCCAGTTAGGTATTCTGGCGCCATGTTGTTCAGGCACTTAAAACAAAAAAGACAGATCTTGTAGCAGATACGATCATTTATGTTCAACCAGTGCAGCTCTATCAACATTGGCGTAACAAGATCTCTCTTACGCTTTAAGGTAACAAGAAAGAGGATAAGAAGAAAGAGGGATAATTAATTGAAAAAAAAAGTTTTAAAGAAAACGAGGGATGAATCACATAAGATTAACAAAGATAGAATATATCAGGGAAGATCGACAAGAAGAAGACAGACGTAAGATAGACACAAAAAGAGAGACTGAGATAAACAGAGAGGGGGATAGAGTACAGAGTAACCGTCACATAGGCACAGTAAAAGAAAGAATGAAAGGAGAAAAAAAGAGAGACAGACAGACAGAGAGAGACCTACAAATATAGAAGGATAAATCAAACTTCTAAAGGATTCATACGAAAGATACAGAGAGAGAGAGAGAGAGAGAGAGAGAGAGAGAGAGAGAGAGAGAGAGAGGTTGGAACAGAAACAAATAACCAGATACACGAAAACACATGGATCTTAAAAGCACGTAAGATACAAAGAGCACAATGTTGGGAAACGTTTTCACAAGCCCAAAGAAAGTAAGATAGATACACAGACTAGACAGAAAAAGGCTCTACATTGATTTTGCATGACAGTGTGAAAAGAGCTCTCTACGTTCATAAGCTATGTTAAGGTCAAAAGGCCACTCTGAGTAGGATGGGCAATATTGTCAAAGTTAACAAATTGAGCGATAAAACTTGCAAGAAAACTAAAACTGAAAAACAAAAAGATACAAAAACAAAAATCAGTGACATAACTATGTCTAAAAATGCAAGGTAGGGTTATGTAGGGAAAAAATGAATAGAATAAAAAAAACTGAAATGGTTTAATATGTGAGATCTCACTGACGCCTTGTAGAGGTTTTGTTTTTTGTTTTCTTTGTTTTGTTTTGTTTTTTTAATTTGATTCTTCTGATTGTTACTTGTGAACATTTATGACTATCAAAGTTTTCATAAGCATTTACTATATCACGAATCGAAACCGTCGGATATGAAACTAATAATATAATCCTATAGTCTTCTTCTTCTTCTTCTTCTTCTTCTTCTTCTTCTTCTTCTTCTTCTTCTTCTTCTTCTTCTTCTTCTTCTTCTTCTTCTTCTTCTTCTTCTTCTTCTTCTTCTTCTTCTTCTTCTTCTGCTTCTTCTTGACCCTCTGTCTCACCACAGGACTCCTCTCTTTCTCTATTTCTCCTTTTCATTTTTACATGTACTGACTTGTATTTAGTTTAATTTTTTTTTTCAATAAAGTAAAGCACAATGTGTTGCCGTTGGGCTTCAGCGTGACACAGTTCAATCTCGACACCACCGTATCAGACATCTATTGAAGATGAAGCAATCTTACCAGTCTCCCATCACTTGCAGGCTAGCACCAGGAAAACAAATTACAGCTATCGTGACTAACTTTAGGAGAAAGTTTTTAGTTTTGTTTTCTTCTTGATTTTTTTTTTAAAGATTTGAAAGATAGTTTGTCGTCTTTTAGCATTCACAGTTTGCACGGTAGAGATACATATTAGATGTCTGCACTTTGTACTTGCAATAATTTAATAAAGAAATCTCCTTCGTCTGAAGAATTTTGTATAAATTATGTGTTTGATGAGGGAGCGAGGCGGCTCGGAGAAGGAGTGGGGGAGAGGAAGGGAGGGGAACGCGGGGGTGTTGGTTGTTTTTTTTTTTTTGTTTTTTTTTTTTTTTTTTTTTTTTCTGTTCTTTTGATAAAATCTCGCTTCGCATCATACAATCTTCACCCAACGCCCATATTTGTGTTGTCGCAATCGAATTTTTTTTTTATCTTGCTTTCATGCATGATAGGATATGCACTTATTACAGCAGCACCCTCACTACACTAAATTTCCACTGGTTTGGTTAATTCTTTGCCTCATCAGGTAAAGAACAGTGACGGATCGAAGCTTATAGTTACCAGCTGTTTACTTAATTGTCAGTTTTTCTAAGGGTAAGAAAACAATTTCCTACATCTCAAATTACTGAAGAACTTGTAGGTATAATCAAAAGTTTATCTGTTACTATAGCCACTGAAACATTAGCCGCTGAAATTAAAGAACTTGCAGGTAATGGATTTGAGTGCGGAGATTGCCATAGGAATCCATATGAATGCATGACTTGTTTGTGCAGAATTTTGACAGTGCCTTATACAAAAGTGACTATATCCATATCAGCATGCTCACTCGACTAAAAGATATTTTTTTTTTAAATCACATATCGCTTCGTTTCTCTCACTTTTTCTCTTTTCGTTCTCTCCTACTCTCTATCCTTTTAATGTCTAGGTATCTCTTTCTAGCTACAGCGTCTCTTACACTCTCAAGCCTCTTTCTTTCTCAGCTGTTAGTCTGGTTGTCTTTCTATTTCTCTCTCTCTCTCTCTCTCTCTCTCTCTCTCTCTCTCTCTCTCTCTCTCTCTCTCTCTCTCTCTCTCTCTCTCTCTCTCTCTCTCTCTCTCTCTCTCTTCCTATCCCCTTCTCACCACCTCTATCTGGTTATTTATTTTTTCCCTCTCCCTGTCCGTTTTTGTACATCTTTAGTATCATCGACATGTACAAATGTCATTTTACTTAATGACATGTCAGTAATTCTTATCTAACATTTTAAACGAGAAAACAAGCCAATGTGCTCAGTAATTTAACTACAACTTAATGTCTTTGTAACAGGTCCCCCCCCCCACCCTCCACCCCTTTTTTCTATTATATTTTTATTCCCTTCCTCTCTTCTCCACCGCTACACACACATACAGCCACCATTATACTTAGAGCAATTATAGTGGCCCATGGATGCTATGGTCGCTAGGGTCACTCAAATCAAACTGCGAGAGCCTTTCACGCAAACTGCGACAGAAAACACTTCCCCGACCGCTTTACCACACACTTGAATCTCAGCAAAGAAAGAGGGATTCTACTTTATCTTCTCTAGGCCTTTAATTGGCTAAGGGTGACGTCAGTGGCTATTTCGATATTTAGCAGAAAATTATCTACGCTAGGTGATTCTAAATTAGAGGGGTTTTTTGTGTTCTCGCTGTCACTCTTTCATCTTTCCCTTTATACATCTATCTTTCCATCGGTTTATCTTTATATCTATCTGTTTATCTATCCATCTTTTTATAAATCCATCTATGTATCCATCTATCATTTTATCTATCTATATTGTAAAATGAATGTCTTACTCTCAATTCTTTTATCATTTGCTTTGTTGAATTCTCTTTTCAAAAATCAAATTGCTATCGGAACTGATTGTCTTAGAAAAAAGACAGGTATTATCATACCAAACGGCAAATAACATTTCATTTCAGTCGAATCTCGATTCCTTAACATCACATGAGCTAAATTTCCTTTTGTTTTATGACAACTAGTATTTCTGTTACTTTGTTACCACAAAATTCTATGTAACTGAATATACTATTCGATCAGTACGCTTCACCTTCTATCCCACTATTACTACCAATACTTTTACTGCTACTATAACAGCAACAATAACTATTACTAGTAGTACTCCAAAAACTACAAAAACAGAAATTACTACTACTACTACTACTACTACTACTACTACTACTACTACTACTACTACTACTACTACTACTACTACTACTACTACTACTACTACTACTACTACTACTATACTACTACTACTTCTAATACTACTGCTGCTGCTGCTGCTGCTGCTACTATTACTGCTGCTACTGCTGCTGCTGCTACTACTACTACTACTACTACTACTACTACTACTTCTACTACCACTACCAAGATATGTCAATGTTTTCTTTTGTTTCAAATCTCTGTAAGAATTTATATTTTCAAGTAAGAAAAATCAGCTCAATAAGAAAGTATACAAACCATAATGTTGCAAAAACACTTGTAACTACACTAATACTATCAAGAATTGATTATTGTAATTCTTTGTTAGCAGGCCTGCCAAAACAACAATTGCAACGACTACAAAATCTTCAAAACAATGCTGCTAGATTAATTACCTTAAAGCGTAAGAGAGATCATGTTACGCCAATGTTGATAGAGCTGCACTGGTTGATAATAAATGATCGTATCTGCTACAAGATCTGTCTTTTTTGTTTTAAGTGCCTGAACAACATGGCACCAGAATACCGAACTGGCATATTAAGAGTTTACACACCATCACTGTCATTACGATCTGCTAACGACCGAACAATTCTTTTTCTTATGTAGCACCAACCATGTGGAATCGGCTCCCCAGATATATCAGAGAGTCTGATTCCATAGAGACCTTTAAAAGGCAGCTTAAACACCATTTATTCACCACAACGTATTCCCGGCAGTAGATATTGTTTTACTTGTATCATATTCTTAAGCAAATGTATGTTATGCATGTTATTTTTTATATAATATGTATGTTATTCTTTATGCTATGTACGCCTTTCTGTATGTTATGTATGTATGTTCAGGCCTTCTAGCCTGCTTCTATCTTATTCATTTTCTTGTAAAGCGCATAGAGCATTTTAATCATTTGGATATGCGCTATATAAATGCACTTTATTATTATTATTATTATTACTACCACAGCTATTACTGCTACTACTACTGCCGCTTCTTCTCCTACTACTATTTTCACTACTTCTACTGCCGCCGTTGCTGCCTCTGCAAGTTAGTGCTAGTATTATTCACAATTACCATTATATTCTATACCATATAGAGAAGGACCAGATTTTAGATGACTATGGTAGAAGATGGAACTCGCAGCTGTCTCAGGTGAGAATTCCCGTTTAACCCTATAATAGTGTTCCACTTTCTATTTTCTGGTATTAATGAAACAAAAACCCGCTGTTGTAGTCTATCTAAATCTTTATACTCCACCCACCCCCCACCCCTCCCCAGATCCCTTTTTCCCCCCTTAAACACGCCAGAGCAATTTTAAGCTATATTCCAAACATTATAGTAACGCAGCCTATAGGACGCTGGCTTTTAAATTTTCATAGATCTTTGATGCACTTCCTACAGCCCGTTCCCATTTATAGATTGGACTGAGGAAAATATAGCCTTGCTTCACAAGGCAAAGTCAACACGATCTGTGGTTTAGATAGAACTCTCTGATCATTAACCCGACGCGTTAACCACTGTTGTACGTTGTCCTACATGAAATGGTTCCAGCACTACAGCTTGTTCCCTATTCTGTACCTTGCTTTATCAATAAAATGATAGGGGATTTTTTATTTACTTATTTATTTTTTAAAGCGCAAGTTACATATTATACGAGCTGGATCTAATAAAACTTTATGAGCAATTGGGTACGGTTATGAAAAAAATCAAGAACATTTATTTCTGTAAATCTAAGCATTGGAAGTAGGCTTAGCATCAATATTCATATACGATTTAGATTCGTCAGCTTAAAGCAGAGCTCAGCATAACTCTTCGTGCCGTTCGAAAATAAAAGGAAACTAGTTTATAATACATTGAGTTGAACTTTCTTTTAAACTCATATATTTTACAAACAAGCGCCAAGTCTTTTTTTTTTTCGCCTAACAACTCTAAATCTTAATGTTTACATAGATCATTGGTTCAGAAAATTTTAATGTACGTCGAATAATTGGTTGAAACAATAATAATTTAAGAATAAAATTGTCATGCAACTTTGAAAAAAAAGTAGAAATACTTGGACAATCTAGAAGCCACTGCTTTACAAAAAAAAAAAAAAAATGAAAACAGTACGATCGTTAATAAAAAGTTAAGTAAAGAAAAAGGTTCCTTGATATGATTGTATCCATCGGGCATTTCAATTGATTCTCCGGTTCTATGTCAGAGCTCTGTCAATTCATTCTGCACGTAAAATCTCACAACAAGTAACAAGAAATGGAGATTCATTTCACGGGGACCTTTGAATATAAGTTTTTTCTCCTTTTTTTCGTTAAGATCTTTTTTCCTTTAACAGTGAGAGAAATTGGTGGTAAACAAAGTTAGAGAAAATGGGAAATTTGCGCCCAAAGCTTTAATCAGAGAAATGAGAAGCTGCCCAATCGTAATTACACAAGGGAAATAAAGAGAGATTAATTGAAGGAAACCGGCGGCAGTGAGTGAAGAGGGATTTATTTGGAAAATTATCTTTTTCTATCTTTCCAGTTCTACAAACACAGCGTCATGTGTTAGCATTTCCAGTGACTGTTCTATTTAGATATTAAAGACTCACACCAGTTTTTTTTTACATCTGTTAAAGCGTTGTACCAGGAGAAAAAAAAAAGGAAATAGGCTTAGGGAACAAATTTTAGAATTTTGCTGGCAACTTAGACAATTCAAGTAATAATCTAACAATGTGAGATAATTACTTTAACTGTCCCTTCATCCTGATTGCTGAAAGTGATTATTAAAATTGTTAAAGAAACAAAGTTATTCTGAAAATGCATCAAACAATAAAGCAAATAAAAAATTCAGACCAGGAACGGAAGAGGAAGAAAGGCAATCCTACATCTGAAAAAAGCAAAGTACGAAAGCATCGTGCTTTCACAATTTGCTTTTTTTTTATTTTCCAATAAAATGATTATTACATCCCCTAATAGCTGTAGCTTTTTTGTCACAGTTAAAAGTGCAGTAGCGCCAGAGTTTGCGAAGATTGATCTCTATAGATATCTGAAGTAATTACTTGAAATCAATGGGAGAAAATCGATTCTCTATTTATGTCATGAAAAATTTGGTATCCAATCATTGACATACACCGAGTGAACTCAGTCGAAATGTCAACATTGTTTCAGCGTCTCAATAGCTACGTTCAGCATTGTTTTCTCTTTTTTTTCTTTGTTATATTTACCTGATAAGATATTTTAAACAAATCTGCGCAGATTTCGAAAGCAATGATTTTAACATAACATTGGTTAAGTGCATCAGGGCAATCTCTTTTTCCCCCTTCTCTATCTATAGACGTTAAAAAACCTTTTAAATATTCTGCAGTCTTCATATAGTAATGAATTCACTCTTTCATTATTATGTATCTTAAAAGCGATAATTATCTTTACCTTACTGAACTATAACTATTGGTTACAGTTTTTAAAAGATTTCGTAATGCACTTCGAGCAAAGGTCCAAAATTAAAGATTTTCTCAGGATATGGCAAAAGATTTAGGTGTTCTGCTGCAAGATATGTCTCTACCCTAGTGTGTTTTCTTGAGTTATTTTAGATCCTTTTAACGAACTTAGATCAAAAGGAGGCGTGATCTCTTGAACCTAGAGAATTATATCTCAATATTGGCATGATATTGCTGAGTGGAATGTGCTTTGCTTATTGGTGCATAACATAACTGCACTGCTGGGTTGAAAAGCAATGATCGAGGAAAAAAAATACTGAGATTGTCAATACACTTTCGGGCCAGCAAAAATCGATGAGACGCAATATGTATGTAACATCTTGTACATTTACTATGAAATATGTTTGGTTACTGATTATATGAAATGCGCAAGCTGCTTTGATTAGTTTAAGATAGAATGAGTTTATTCAAAGTTTAACTGAAATTATAAATGATATAAAAGTGTAATACCCAGGTGATAAGAATTTTTTTTAAATGTACAGCGCCCGTCAAGGAAAAATGGGGATGTATAGTAAGATCAAAATTGTGGAAAGAAAAAGAATGTAAAACGCGTAATGACAGGAACATAATTTAAAAGCTTACATGAAGTTTTTTTGAAGGGGAAAGAAAAATATACGGTCCATATAAAATTTGTGCAGGCAAGATGCAGCGTTGATTTCTTATGATTTACTGATTTCAAAACTTCTTGGCATGATCACTATTTGCTTATATCTAGCTTAAACCATGTAATACTTCTTTTTTACTATTTTATTGACATCAATAACAGCTTACAGTTTAAAGAAAGTTGTACCAAATACAACATCTTTCATGTGAAATTTGACAAATCTGATTTTTGTGCTTGGCCTCCGTACTGAAACAATCCGGAAAATTGGTCTGAATAGACAGTCTATATGTCCCTTCCTAGAAAATGAGCTTTCCAAGTTAATTTTTTTTTTAGTTTTTTAGGTTTTTTTTGTTTGTTTGTTTTTTGTTTTTTTTTTAAATTCTGATCAACATCTTCCATTTCTAAATTCCAGTTGAACGAGTTTATTTTGAAACATTTCATCCATCACTAAAATGTGTTGGGCAGCATGTTTAGACATCTAAAGCACTTGGAAAGAAAGCAGACATGCAGAACGAGTGATTTTTCGGAACATTATCCCCCATGTCTGTAATGTTAAAATAACCAGAAGAGCTGTCCAGAGCGATTCCGTTGAACGATTTCTGGACATTATAATATTTGTGGAAAACAAATTTTCTGATCCAATAGATACACTTCGTATTATTTCTGTCTGTCTGTCTCTCTCGATCGCTCCTATTCTCCTCTCCCCCCTCCACCCCAAACCCCACCCCCCCACCCCCTTTTTTTTTTCCCTCGTCCCTCTCTGTTTCTCTTGCACTTTCATTCTCTTAACTCTTTCTTGATCTGTTTCCTTTAAATCCGTCCGTCTCTCTCAATCTTTCTCTCCAATCCTCTATCTCTTTCTCTCTCCTCCTCTCTTTTAAGTTTCTCTCCTCACACTTTCACACTCTTTATTCGTCTTTCTGTTTTAAGTTTCTGAACAACCTCTTTATCTCTCTTCTTCTTAACCCTCTTTTTTCTTTCATTCCATCTCTCTCTCTCTCTCTCTCTCTCTCTCTCTCTCTCTCTCTCTCTCTCTCTCTCTCTCTCTCTCTCTCTCTCTCTCTCTCGTCTTTTACATCATTCCGAGCACAGAAATTTGCCTCCTGCGTGAGAAATCAGATTAAGTCAATGGCCGTTGCGTCTCTGTGTGATCCTGTCTGACTGGACAAGAAGAGCTTTAGTTCTGGCTCTGACGTGGCGTGCGAATTAATGTCATCAAAAGGATTCTCGAAGCGAGTGCGTCAACATCAACAATTTTCGCCCCCCAACATCACCATTTTTTGCCCCCTCTTTTCCACACCAATGGTTTGGTATAATAATTTACACGTCGGCCAACAGACTTCGTATTAGCTTTTCATCTATACCGGTATTACTTATTTGTAGTTCCAATCATTACAGACTGGTGCTTCGAATAATGTTTTATAAGTCTAGGACTTAAAGGTGTTGGGCCTTAATATTAAGACTTCATAGCTGTTTAACTTGGAGCACTGATTGTATTGATCAGTGAGTTAGTCGCGGGGTGTTGGCTTATGAGACATGGTATTTTGGTTACTGGTAAAAGAAAGTCACATTTCAACAGCCCTATTTTGGGCATTTTTGAAAAAAAAATCATATTAGTCTCTCTTGCAGCGCAGTAATTACAAGGCTGCATTTTCAAATATCAGATAATAATCAAGCAAAATAGAATTGACATCGGTCTAACGCTATTCTCTGTCCGTTCAAAAACTCGGGTCTAATAGAAAAGGCCTCGGAATGAGTTTATTGGTACATTGAAATGCATAATTGAGTCAGTATATGCTAGCTACTAATACAGGCTATCTGAGGAATATTCTTGCATTATGTAAGTTCCGCTGGGCAGAGCGAAACTAAAAAGATACAGATCCAACCTCATTCGTTTTAAGCCCTCAGTTGATATCGGATAGCTCAGTCGATAAAGCGGTGGACTGACAATACGGAGATTTCCCGTTTAATTTCTGAACTGGCTATCTGTTGGTTTGATTGATTTCGTCTAATCAACCCTATCCTTTGATTGATTGGAGCTTTGCAGTCCCTGTTAGCTGTATTAGCTGTATAGGGTGCAATAGTATCGTACTTTGTCAATGCCCATTGCGTCTTACTCTAGGGAAAAAAAACTGTTGTATTCGTCTACTATACACATTTAGCGGCCAAAAAGGTTGATCGTTTTAAAAGGGTTCAAGTTCTGAAAGATACAAAATAACAAAAACAACATTAAAAACAACAGCAAAAACAACCACAGAGGCATTGGTAGCAACAAAGACAGTAATAACAATAACTAAGAAAAGAGGCCCTCAGTCAGTTCAAGGAAATACATTATATATATATATATATATATATATATATATATATATATATATATATATATATATTCTGGTAAACGAAAGACCTATTATGTAAAATTTAAAACCTATACCCACTTTTTATTGTATTTTAAGCGGATAAATAAAAATAAAATTTGTATTTTTTCCAAAAATCAGTTGGTCTTGCCTTCCTTGCAAAATACTGATTTTTTTACAGCAAGAAAAATTCAAAAGTTTTCACTTATAAATTTGAATTTTATTTTACTTAATCTATATTGATAATCACTGACCAAAAAAATCTGTAGAGAGATATAGAAGGCTCGTCATTACAATTAAAGGTATGTTTACACGAAGCGATTTGCAGCTAGCAACGCCATTCTACAAAATGCTCTGACGTGTCAAACAGCACTTCGTGTCCCTTACGATTTGTAAAACGCAGCAAATCTTTCACTTTTATGCTACTTTCCACAAATCACATGCGATTCGAATTTCTGCTTCTGCCGTCAAAGCATTTTGTGGAACGTTGTTGCTTGCTGCAAATCGTTTCGTGTAAACAAACCTTAAGGAAATCTTAATCGGGAAGATATCGCTTCCAAGTTTTTGTAGAGATTATTCAGAGTAATTTCTTTGGAATTTACCACTCCTTTTTGGACGACAATTCCTTTTTTTCCTAAATGCGATTTATTTTTTCCGGTCTCCTTGAGGTTCTGCGCCACACTTAAAGAATGAATATTTTGACAGTTTTCAGAATCAGTCTTCTTCTTTTCTAAACGAGGCGTACTTTTTCTGATCTATTTCCATGCTATAGGAGCTTTTGTTTTCTTGTTATTTATGTTAAGGTTTTTATCATTTTTTTTTTCAATTTTTTTCATTATAAATATTTTAAACACGTGAGATAACTTTTTATAAATGACTTTTGAAACTTTTTCGTTACGTTTCTTTTATAATTTATCGTGTTTGTTTTACATAAAAATAAAATCATTTAAATCTTTCAACATGTTTGGACGACAATTGTTTTTAAGATCTGAGTTTAAACTAATAATAATAAACGCAAAAAGTCAAGGTGAAAAAGTTCATTTAATTTAATAGTTGGATCTGAATAATAAAAAAAACAACTAACTCTTGCCTCTTGGGTTATAAGCGTAGAGGAATATTATAAGAACGGTTAAAGTGCACACAGAACCCACACACACACACACACACCCCACCCCCCTCCTATAAAAAGGAGTTTTCGAGAGTCAAATTGATCGGTATATCCAGAGCTCTGGTTAGATGTTACTGAGATGTCTATGGCTGTGCTGTATTTGACATTTGCATCAATCAAAATTTGTTTTGATTGAATCTTAAAAGGATATAAGATTTCTTGTCAGATGAAATTCGCAAAGCTATTTAAAAAATCTTTTTCTCGGCAGATCCTATAGGAAGATTCTACAGAAATAACAAAACAATAAGAGCAACTAATGCTGTCGTGTGGGGTATTTTGTCAGGTTATTATGACAGGTAATTTTAATCTATCTTTTAATATTTTAAACATAGGCTTAACGAATCCTGCAAATGACATTCTATATAAACATAGACGCCTTAAACAATTCCGGATGCACCAATAATTTTTCTTCATATGAGTATGTCTGCAAAGAGCAATGAAACAAAAAGAAACAAAAACCAAAAAAAAAAAAAAAAATAAACATTGCCACTTACTTTAAAAAAAAATTCGTAACAGCTTTGGCAACATCGAAAAGTTTTATACACAGATGTCGTAAACATAATCATAACCATCCAGAAGAGAAGGATGTTGATAGGAAAACTATGAGGAGAACTGATCTAAAAACATAATCATTATCACGTACAAAGGTAGGATGTTCATAGGAAACCTAAGATGAGAGCCCATCTAAAATCGTTGCTCAGGTGACACTCATTAGAGATCTCTAATAAAAATAAAGATGATATAGTCTGTTTTAGGCAATGTTTATTTTGATTTATACACCGATGGTCTTGTTAAAAAAAAAATTAAAATATTTAATAATAGAAACTAAAAAAATTAATAAGAGCAGTAAAAGTAGTAGTAGTAGTAGTAGTAGTAGTAGTAGTAGTAGTAGTAGTAGTAGTAGTAGTAGTAGTAGTAGTAGTAGTAGTAGTAGTAGTAGTAGTAGTAGTAGTAGTAGTAGTAGTAGTAGTAGTAGTAGTAGTAGTAGTAGTAGTAGTAGTAGTAGTAGTAGTAGTAGTAGTAGTAGTAGTAGTAGTAGTAGTAGTAGTAGTAGTAGTAGTAGTAGTAGTAGTAGTAGTAGTAGTAGTAGTAGTAGTAGTAGTAGTAGTAGTAGTAGTAGTAGTAGTAATAGTAGTAGTAGTAGTAATAATAATAATAATAATAATAATAATAATAATAATAATAATAATAATAATAATAATAATAATAATAATAATAATAATAATAATAATAATAATAATAATAATAATAATAATAATAATAATAATAATAATAATAATAATAATAATAATAATAATAATAATAATAATAATAGACAAAAATAAAAACGCGCACACCACAAACAATCAAATAAACAGACACACAAAGTATAGCTGGAAACAGAAGACAGGCAGGGTCGAGATGATAAGAAAAGGCAAAACAAAAACGTGAAGCTTTCGGGATTAACGAATGACAGAAGAAAACCATGCTATCTCTCTGTGGCTCTTAATATCGCTTCCACCTCTCTTCCTATTTCTTCAAACCACTCTCACATCGCATCGCAAGTCTCTCTATACCTCCACAAGATGATACCCCTGTCTTCAAATCGTTAATCTACCGGACCGTGTTTCTGAAAGTACATGTCACGCAAACAGATATCACAGTGTTGTAGTTTGTCAGACAGACAGATTGAAGACCTGAGTGTTTTTGACAGTACAGCATGAACCGCTACGATTGTCTGTTGGATTACAGGAGAATTTTATTTCGCCATGACTTTCGATTAACTTTCTTTCCTGAAATGGTAAAGTGAATGTTTTTAACGTGCAGGATTATTTTCTAAATACGCGAAATCTAAATTAGGCCAAGGTGTAATCAACAAACCAAACTAATGAGAAGTCGAACATTCTTTTTTCATATGACGCTTGAGAAAGTATGAGAAATTAAGAACGCTTTGGATCGCAGTGATAACTGAATAATACGAACTAATGTTTCATATCGTTTTCTAGGTTCAGTCTTCGCATATATATCTTTGCGCTTTCAAAATAAACCTCGTAAGCCAATTTAAAAGATCATTGTTTATGATTGTGTTATACTACCGGAAAGGTTGGTGCAGAGTGAGATAAGATAGGCTATCACTACATTCAGTGGCCCTCCTGTTCTCGGCTTAAGGCAAACGCGCACCTGATCAGTCAGAGTTTCATCCCGAGCCCTATACCTCTAGATCCGATAACCAAGTGACCACTGCAGTAACACACCAAAGCAATAATGTAGAAGATGGTTACCCTCATTGCTCGAGATAAGTAAAACTCGTGTTTTGATTAAGTGTTGTGTGTGTTCGGACCTTTAATTAAAGGCAAGAAGAAGCAACTGATGCCTTTTGGATACCCCTACTGATTAAAGTTTGTCTGGGTTAGCAAAAATAAACAAAAAAGAGTGAAACGGGCCAATATTGTGTTTTCCCGACAAACTGGCTGGATCGTTTCATCGTTTTAAACAAGAAAAGGAGATGTATTTTTTTTCTTTTGCAAAAATTATTTCAGATTATAAATTATTAAAAACCAAACTATTCTCCGAAGTCAATGACTGATTATAAATGTGTAACAAAGCCATAGCAAGCTGTCTTTAAAAAATCAATAGCGAGTTTTTTTTAACTTTATGCTGATCTGCTAAAGATGCATATATTACTCTTTGCATTTTGACAGTTTATTCTTTACAACCTTTTTACATTCGTTTAATGATAAATAGATGATCATTATTTGTATTTTGATTCACCGTTTCGCCAGTTGCGACATTTCTTTTTTATTATTCATTTTTCAATTCATGCTATTGTTGTGTATTACATGACTCGAAATAGAGGTACTTGTTTTTTAGAATTTCAATGTTTTGTATTCGCAGGAAGAGTCCGTGGCTGTGTGATTAAAGCAATGGTTTGAGAGACTTTCTTTTTGCTGTCAGCTCAAATTTCGATGTCATCAATCAATGGACATTGCAAACACCTGATTTATTCTGTTGCACTCTGATAATATAAATGTCTGGAAAGGGAGTGTTTGGTGAGATCTTTATAAAGGACCTCAACTTTATAAAATGTGGACTAGCTACTTTTTAAGCTAAATATTTTATCTGTAAACCAATCCACCAATTAACTAATAAAACGAATAAACCAATTCATACAGTGCCTGACTACTTGACGTCAAAAGTGTTAAAATGTTTTTAAGCATTGGTCGAAACAGACGCTGATGGCTGGGTATGTCAAGGCTTGAGGGACTAGAGGACGGAGATAAAGTAAAAGGAGTCGGAGAGAGAGAGAGAGAGAGAGAGAGAGAGAGAGAGAGAGAGAGAGAGAGAGAAAAAGGGAGGGAGGCAGAAACTGGAGCAGAGAGAGGGGGAGGGGATGTTTGTGTGGAGGGGGGGGAGGAGCAAAGAGAAAGAGAAAAAGAAAGAGACAAAAATAAGTAGAAAAGTAGAGACGCCGCCATCTAATTCCTTGTAATGTATATTATATGTTGAATAAATTGCAGTGACCAATGTTTTCCTTTGAAATTGGAAATACTATTTAAGTTACAGCAAGGATAATAAATATTTTGATTACGTGAACGTATCAGAATAAGATAAAAACTCATGCAATGAGACCAAAAAAAATGTACGATGCTCAGCACTGTTTGATTTCCTTTGGTGTCATTTTCAAACAATAATTACGACCATTATGTGAGTCTACATAGATCAGTAATACATGTAGAGCGGTGTCTCAAAGTTCATGGAAAATAATAGATGGAGGCAGACATTTAACTGCAGTCTGTTTCTGGATCCGAGCATGGATAACTCGATGTAGCCCCTTGATTGCTTGAGTCATGCTAGCTTTTGATGGAGCACCGATATGAAAAGTGGTTTGTTACTCTTTTTTCCGTCCTTAACAATATGATAGAGCAGAGACCTTGGCATTTATAGCTTAATTCAAACTACAAGGTCTACTTGTTGGTTATGATGGTTATTTGGTTAATTGGTTTAGACATTTCACCCTCTATAGGTGCTTAGTATTTAAAAGATGCAACTGGTGCGTAGAGCAAAGGAAAGCAAAGGCTTATTTTTAGATAGTGTGTAGAGAGAACGCTTTGGAATTGAATGTTTTGTTTTAATGAAGACACTATGAAATGCTTTTCTTTTCACGATGTTTATATGGGCAACTATTCTTTTAATTATTCACGAACTCTTTGTTTTCTTTTATTCAGTTTGTGTCAAGTTTTTCGGAATCATAAACCAATTTCACCTATATGCTTCTCATTAATTACCCCCTGTCAATGCTGAAAAAACGAAACGAGAAAGATTGCATAAAAAATAAGTTTAATCGCTATACTGGCTTTCAAGGATTTAAATTAATAACTATAATGGAGAGCTAAATTCATGTAAGTTGTGTAACATCGTTGCAAGTTGATTTAAAAAGGAAAGATTAATAATGATATAATTATATATATATATATATATATCGATTTTTGTGTTATCAATATTATTTTATCTTTCACACCGGTTAAATACCAGATTTTTCAATAGCCAAAGCGGCAGGTTTTACACATTTTGCAGTTTGTACTGTTTTAAGAATATTAATGGAGATAAGATTTAAAGCTCCACTCTAGTTACATCAAATTTCAGCGTTTATCGTCAGATAATAAAAAAAATTCATGAAAGTGAACTTTTCTCTTATACTGTTGCATCGGAGAAAAGGCTTTTAATAGTCAGAAAAATTAAACTTTGATGCAACAAAAAAAATCTAAATTAGGCACACGCCCATAGTTCATTTGCTACCTAAAAATGAAACGCTGATAACTTAGAAGGAAAGAGCTTATGCTATGACTATCTTACATGAAAGAGATTAGTTATATAATCATAATACTGAATAAATTTTTAGGAATCTACTGTTATGTGTACTTTGAGATGCTAATGCAAGTAAATCATAATTTGCAGTAAAGGTGCACTGATTAAAAGTTTATATAGTCCGGAAGGAAAACGAAAAATTTGGTGCTGGAAATATACTCTGCCCAGGCATTCAAAGCTACAGGAAGATGAAAGTGTGTGTCTAGTCAGTGCTAGCACCAGTTTAAAAATTACAGCAGTAAGGTTTCGAAAACAGCTGTGCCCAGAGATTGCTTCTTAATTAAAGGAAAATTCTTTTTTTTAAAAGCAATTTATTTAACCTACCTATAAAGTGTGATGTATTGGATTGTATTGTGTCTTGTATTTAAAGATCTTTGTTGAGAACACTTTTTTCCTCTTTTTCCTTTTTTTAATGTCTTTCTCCCATACTCTTTCATTATATCTTTTTTTCTTTTCTTCCTTTCTCTTTATTTATCCATTATTGTTCTTCCTTCTTCTTCTTCTTCTTCTTCTTCTTCTTCTTCTTCTTCTTCTTCTTCTTCTTCTTCTTCTTCTTCTTCTTCTTCTTCTTCTTCTTCTTCTTCTTCTTCTTCTTCTTCTTCTTCTTCTTCTTCTTCTTCTTCTTCTTCTTCTTCTTCTTCTTATTATTATTATTATTATTATTATTATTATTATTATTATTATTATTATTATTATTATTATTATTATTATTATTATTATTCTTTCTCCTTTTTTCTTATGGTTTCTCCTCATCCTTCACGCACTTCGCTATCTCCTTGTTCTCCTCTTACTCTTCCTCTTTTTTTCTTTTTCTTCTTGTTACTCTCTCCTCCCAACTTCACTCCATTCGCTTTCTCCTTCTTCTCCACTTTCTTTTCCTTCTTCTCTTGATTATTTCCTTCTGTCTACTTTTTACCTTCTCATTTCATTTCTTCATTAACTCCCACCCCTCTCTCAACAAAAAAAAAAATAAATAAAAATATTTAGGAAGGGAAAAGATAGTTGTGATTCTAGGTTTTACAGCTGATATTGTTTTTGACAAGCGAGGTCCAAAGAAATATGGTCTTTGATATTCAGATCAAGATTTTTTTTTAATACGAGCCGTTTATTTGGAAAACATGAAAAAAGCAGGTGTTAATATACTGCGATAAGTGAGAAAGAGCTTTATAATTAGTGTTTGTATTTACTTGAACAGTTTGAGGTGAGTGCTAAACTTAAAATATTTATGGGGAGTTATTTTCAACTTGGCAAGAGATAGAGAGAGAAGAAGAAGAGAGAGAGAAAGACAGATAGAGAGAAAGAGTGAGAGACACTAAGATAGATAGAGAGAGAGAAAATAACAAAGGGTGAGAGAGAGAGAAAGAGAGAGAGAGAGGGAGGGAGATTGAGAGAGAACGAACTATGTGTATAGGTATCGTGTCCTCCAATCTGACCAGAATTTTGGAGACCTCCCTATTGTCAAGACTCGCCAATAGATCTATCAATATTGGATTGGCAGCCCAGCACCAAAACACTGTCAGTGCCAGATAGAAAGGACTTTCCCAGCGTGCGGTAAATACACAAAAAGGTAATTGCTTTGCTGAAAACAAGCTAGCTCTAGGATCTGGGGTCGAGGAAAAAGTCTCGTCCCTTGACAATGAAGAAAGAAAGAAGGGAGAAAAAAAAGGAAGAAAGGTGTGCAGGGAAAAAGGAACGGATTTTCTCGCGAGTATTGTAATAGAATAATTCTTTTTAGGTCAATTCTTTCTGTAGATTTTATTATTAGAATGGCAGAAAAATGAGTTGGAATAGAAGTTTATAACAATCTTAAGGATGTTTTGTGTTTTGAAACAAATTTATGACCAATTGATATCTTTCAATATATATGTATATATATGTATGTATGTATATGTTTTATTTTTTTATATACTTGCATATAGAACGTTAGTGTAGTGGTCAAATTTTAAAAGTAGAAAAGCAATGAAATACTAAAAACTGAGAAATAAAAGCCATAATCGTATCGCCATAATTACTAAAGGTACAAATATTATTGATATCAGTAGTATAACAGGCAAACTTTCAGCTGATCGAATATCCGTTGTTTTTTTGTTTTTTTGTTGTTTTTTTGTTCATGCTGTTGTTGTTGTTGTTTTTTCATTCTAAAATAATGAAACCTTATGTTATCTTAGGTGTGCAAAACGTTATAAATATAACAATTTTCTTTTTGAATAACGACAGGATTCTTTATATGAGACTTAAAAGTTTGTGTAGAACTCGCCGTAAATTACGTTTCATTGGAAAAAAAGGCGGAGCACGACACAAACAAATATTTTAATATTCTATAATTGTTGTTGGTTCGATCGACGGTGATGTTTAATCCGGCGGTATCGATTAGGGAACAAACCCGCTTTAACTCCGCTCAAAATCGACTGCATTTATTTAAAAAAAAAAAAAAATTACTTGAAACAATAATTGCGAACAGCGCAGAATCATTCTTCAGCGGCTTTTGTCTTGGAGCAGAAACAACTGATAATAAAACTGGAAACGAAACTTGCATTTTAAAATGTTTAATACAAAAATATAAATCGCATCCAATGACAAAGGGAGTGAGCCAAGTAAGGCCGGAACTGGGGAATAAATATTGTTCCTGAAAATAAAGACAATAACATTCTGCCGTCGCCTTTTGCAATGAGTTGAAAGAAAAGAGGAATATTGAACATATGTTCGATGCGCATGAGTTTATTTTATAAACGGGCGTATTAATCTGAATACGGATAATAAACTTAATCATCAAAGGGAATGAGTCGAGAAGAGTACATTATTGCTCGTTTATATATTCCCATAGTTGAAACAGTTCCAGTATAGCCGTTCGGCTTTACGATCACGATATTATTTTTTCAATGCGCAACATTTTCCTCGCTCGTGGCATTCTTGTACATGTGTATAAGTATGATAATGGTTTTTTTTAATTACTCAAGCTTCCTAAAAATAAAAATAATCTATTTTACCTAGGGAAGAAAAGGAATAACATGCAGTATGTTTATCGACTTTACAAAAAATAACTATCTTTTAGATATTAAATCCGCACGCGGCAAAAATAAAAGCAATAAGTAAAGAGGGCTGTGGCATTTACATAATAACATCAGATATGAATAAAGCATTGTAGTAATCAAGATAAATTTAAAGTTGAATGTTAACTTGCGTTTCATTATTTCATACCTTGTAAAACTGTGCCAATTTTCTGTATTTCGTCTAAACACGATGTGGTCCAAACTTATTCTTGTTCTTCAAACTCAAAACGTTGTGCTCTCAAAGAAGGGACACAGAGCCACAGCGTCACTCGTAAAGAATTTAAAGCATTTTTAGAAGTTCATAGCTCGCGTATACGAATTGATAGCCTCTTTAGATCTTACAAAGAATTTCTTAGTTTAAGTTCATGAAGTTCAAAAAATGATTTGCCAGAGTTCATTTGTGTCTCAAGATCTTTATTTGAAAGGTTCCTGACAGTTCAGCAATGTGTGACTCACATGATATTATTTCCTCAATGATAAGACAGTCTTTTTTTAATATTTAGCTCTATAACGCACTCATTTGCTTCTGGATTATTCGATAAAACAGTTGATTTTCTTTTCTTTGTCTTGTCCAGTCTAGGCAATAAAACTGAAAATAATATTTGTATTACCATAAAAAATCTTCACGTCTACGACAATGAATGAAGTTCCACTACATAATTTTTGTAAAAATAAAAAAAAAACGAGAATACATTGGAGATAGATAGGATGCCAGTGCTACAAGTCCCCAAGTCCGCTCTATGTTATGGGAAAAGTTGCAAACTAGGCCGTGGTGGCTCCCACTGGTCTGTCGTATGGAAGAGATTTCAGGGGGAGAGTGGGCCACCACCTGCTTCCTGCGCTGGTGATGAGTTGGGGAGAGAAGGAGAAGGAGGGTGTAGGGAGAGGTTATGGTGCTCTCTGCGTGAGTTGCTCCCAGAGAGCACAGGCCACGAGTTGGTGAGCGAGTTAGGTGAAGATCGCTGAGAGTGATATAAAAGAAGGAGAACTCGGAGATGTGGGACTGACTAGTTGTCCAGGACAATACGAAACAGTAATGGCGTTATGGAGTGGCGGAAAGAAGGGCAGTCGAGGACAGGGGACGGGGAAAAGTTGTATAATTGTGTAGGAGAGAGAGAAAGAGGAAGAAAGACACACACAGAGAGAGAGAGAGAGAGAGAGAGGGAGGGAGATATGAATGCGAATTTTGAATGATATGCAATAACAAATAAAACTAAGCTATTCTTTACAACAAATATCCGTCGAGCAGGAGAAGCGATTAGACGAGGCCCCAAAACGTGATCATACTTCACATGTGAAGAGGGTTGGAGAGGTGTCCTTAAAAAAATGTCCATGTTATGAACAATTTATACCTCACCATTAAAGGACATGGCTATTGATTAACGATCTTTCGGTGATTTCAATCTTCCCGTTTCTAATGAAAAGATTTTTTTGAAAAAGTGGTGCAAACAAAAGCAAAGCTTTATTTCAAATTTTAAACCTTTTTGTTCAGAATTATGAAGACCTGTGGAGTGTTCGCTGCAACGAGAAACGATTGATTCATAAATGTCTTCATAATAAGCGTTACTTACATATGACGTTCAAAATTGAATACTTTTCTAGGTAATGCCCATGGCTTAAACAAGCTTACGATCATATCCGCAGGATTGGATTTACAGCCCAGATGTTGAACATCTTAAGAAATTAGGGAGAACAACTCCATATTGTTTTGTTTTTGTTTTTGTTTTTTGTTTTGTTTTTTGTTTTTTATTGGGGTTTTTTTTTTACATCTTGG
Source organism: Elysia crispata (assembly GCA_033675545.1). Taxonomy (NCBI): domain Eukaryota; kingdom Metazoa; phylum Mollusca; class Gastropoda; family Plakobranchidae; genus Elysia; species Elysia crispata. The sequence goes on along the minus strand of JAWDGP010004033.1, from coordinate 442,892 downwards.
TGCATTACATCATACAACGGCTGAAATTTAAAAAAAAGGACTTTCACATCGCCTTCTTGGAACCATAGAACATTCGAATCCATGTGCATCTCATATGCACCTTGCAAAGCAGTAGAATTATAATATGTTACTAAGTCTGGCCGTGATTGAGCCGCCGTACTTTACCTAAGCACTCTGGAAGAGCAAGGTAGTAATAGCTTTGCTACGTTTTGTAGATAGACCGACCTTTTTTTAAACAGAATATATCGTACGGAGCACTTTGAAGCTCAGTTTTATAACTTGCTCCACTTCCATTAAAGGCTCTGGAAGTAGAATTGCATTGGTTCTTATCAGATCCACCGAGTTTCAGATAGACAAGCTTTTCAAAGCCTTTTGGGTCACCCGAAGGTAAATAGACTGTGGTATATTACCCAGGTTGGTTTACCTAATACACTCTCGGTGAACTTCTACAGTGGAGCGCTTGATGAATTTTGCAATACTTGTGCGAATTTCAAGAATGATAACCATTTTGCACAATTACTTTTTATTCAAATAACAATAATTTGTCAGTATCGAATTCAAAAGTTTTGTTTTATGCACAAGCAGCAACTAGCTGTAATCGGTATGTTGCAAGGACATATATTTATTATTGTTTATCTATTTTAACAACGACCTGGCTGTTGGTCTTTTGAATGTTAAGATTTTTTTTTTAATTCAAAGATTACTTTCAAAGACAAAAACAGTCAGAGACAAAGAGAGAGAAAAAGAGAGAACAGAGAGAGAGAGAGAGAGAGAGAGAGAGAGAGAGAGAGAGAGAGAGAGAGAGAGAGAGAGAGAGAGAGAGAGAGAGAGAGGAACATACAAGACAGAAACTCAAGAAAGTACTTTTAGAGAGATAAGGAAGGCAATGAAAGAAGGGAGAAACCGATTCTGTGAAGGTATATTCAACAAATTCCCAAAGATCCCCGCACAGGATAGTCACAAAAATAGTAACTAATATTGAAGAAGAAATCTATAAAGAAACGAACAAGTGAATGAAGTTAACCATCTCGTGTTTCTCGCGTATCCTATCCTAGGAATCTGTTCTATAATTGGAAAGCTACCATTAAGGATCATCTGCATATCCCGCGCTTCGTCAATGATAGAGACCAGAATATTTAACCTTTAAGAGCAAGAGTAGAATGTAGGAGTCTGTCACATGAACAATGCTGGTCATATATGGCCTCCTCTTCATTTGGTGTCTTTGAGCATTTCATGCATATGAGAGACTGAATTGGGTAAAATCTAGAAATTGGAAGTTTCTGTTTAGCTATCGATTTTGGGCAGGTTTGATTGAGTACTTTATCGGTACTTAGTCTCTGCGAATAAGATCCAAAATTAATAAAGTACATGAGAAAAAAATGGAAGCGTAAATATTTAAATGAACTGGAAGATAGAATATGTGTAAGAGCGATAGAGAGAGCGCGTGCGCGCATATAACAAAGAGAGAAACAGAGAGAGAGATGAGCGGACGAATTTAAAGAAAAAAACAAACTTGTAAACAAAAAACCCAGACAGTTATCAAGTTAGATCAATAGACAGACAGTTATATAGGTTAATGAGTATACTGAAAATGCAGATAAGGTAATCAAGCTTTTATTCAGTTAGGCAGCCTGACAATGAAAATATGAATTATTTGTGCAAACTATGATTTGCGGGAAATTGCAGGTACTAACAGTATAAGAAAAATGTGGGCAATTCGCGTTGACAATCTCTTTTTAGTAGAGATGTATTTATCTATTATAACCATTATTCAGCATAATTGCATGGTACATAATCAATGTACGTTCGGTTAGAAATTAAATCGGTGGCTGAACTAGACAGATCATATCAGAAGGTCAGTTGGCTTAACCTTTTTTTTTTGCTCTTCATTCTACTGTCATGCAGCAAAAGATTTTGAATTTTAAATCCTGCACCAAATAATAACAAAGGTAATTGTTTTCGAGAACTAGAATCTGCGCTAAGTCAATATTTCTAAACAAATCAATTAACCAATATAGCTGGAAAAAAAATAAAACGAATTTTATCAGATGGAAATCATGGTAGTGTGAAAACGATGGATGAAGAATTTATCAAGTTGATGTTTTAATAGAAAACTCAGTCATCGTTACATAAAAACGAAGGAGAGTTGAGAGATAGAGATAGATACATGGATAGATGGATAGACAGATAAATAGAAAGATATATAGAATGATAGAGAGAAAGAGAGATATTTTTTTTAAAAAAGTTTTTCAAAGCACTGACTTATCAGCATCTCTTCTTCCGTTCTGATCATTTGCCGCAGCAAAGAGATCATAAATGTAATGAAGTAATCATTATATATATAAATATATACATATATATATATATATATATATATATATATATATATATGTGTGTGTGTGAATATAGGTAATGTAAGTATATATATATATATATATATATATATATATATATATATATATATATATATATATATATATGTATATACTTACATACATTTCTATTATATGTTACAAAAGTGATGCTTGATTTATTATCACACCAGAGTACTAATAGGCAGACCCAATGAAATATAGGGGTTATTTTTAAACTTGCATACCAATTTTTACATGTGAAAAATAATACAATCTAGGTAAAAAAAACATGTCAGGCAAAACTGCAGAAAATTCTTGAGAGCAATATTTCTGCAGTCACAAGTACATTTATTTTTCTTAACAAAAAAAAAGCATTATATCACCCATAGCTAAAATCTACTTAACAGCAAAAAAGGTTTTGCTCTGTCATCAACGGCCTGTCAAATTATGATATCTACACCGTCTTTTCTTCAGACACTTTAGACATTTTTACGTGCTCTGGCACGCCTGAGAAATATAGAGAGCTACCTGACCAGACATAAAGAGACTCCAAACAAACTGAAATCCTCGGCTATTTTGAGTTTCTTCATTCCCGAATCAGAAAGCTAGTCACCCCTCGCTGTCACAGCTGAGACCAGCAATATTGCGGTAGATTTCATTAATTTACAGAGATAACTACTCACCATCGTTACTGATACTAATATAACCTGAAGTAATTGTCGACATCATCTTCATCACTGTCAGTCATGGTTATCTTTATCTCGATCACTGATTTTCTCATTCGCTGCGGTCTTATCAGATGAAGTGTGTGATTATGAAGTCTAGATATTACCTTATTTCTTAGGTAGCAGGGTAATTATAATAGACATCATTATTAAAAACAAAGCTCAGAGAATGATCGTACCTCCCTCGATCTTTCTCTCTTTCTCTCCTTCACTTTCATCGGTCTTCTCGTTTACTTTCTCTCTCTCATTCTGTATTCTTTTTTTATCAATATCTTTTTTACTCTCTTTCTCGTCCAAATGTATATCTCATTATTTCACCCATTCCCTGTTCTTCCTCCTTCTCACATTTTTAAAATCTCTTTTCTTTTTTTCTTCTTATGACTTTGTCATGTGTTTCTTTCACTTTCTCCCTCTCTGCATATTTTTTTAAATCCCTCTATCTCTATTCTTTTTCTTATTCTTAACCAACACTCCCTGCCTTTATCAAGCCTTCCACCTTTATCTCCTTCTGCCTTTCTTTTTTCTTTCTCTCTCTCTCTTCATCTATCTATCTATCTATCTATCTATCTATCTATCTATCTATCTATCTATCTATCTATCTACCTAACTAACATCCATCTATCTATCTATGTATCTATTTATCAGGTTTCGATTCCTATTTATTTCGTTTCATTTAGTATGTTTTTCTTTCTCCCTTCCAACTATGTAATTGCTTTTTATAAATTTGATTTTAACTCTCTACATCCCCATATTCATAAAAGTATTTTCGACTGCCTGATATTTAACCACAATATGGCTATCTTTATCTATACTGATTATCATCCCTCTCACGTTACTTATTCTTTTCTTCTCTTTGTTTCTCGTTTTTTCACCCTCTTCCTCTCATTCTCAAAATTTAAACTCTTATTGCGTATCTGTCCAATTAAATGTAATAAAAAATAATAAAAATGAATATCTAAATGATTTGCTGATAACATTTTAGGTAATGGCATCGACTTAACCCTAAAGTTCTTGTGCACTGACTTTCTCTGCTCTCAAAGAAAGGTAACTCTGAAACAAGACATTGTAGAGAAAAAAATGTATTATCGTGGTCCATGTGATAAGACTTAGTTAGCTAAATCATATTGCGGTGCCATCTCAAAATTTCTCTTACCATCTTAAAGCTCCATTTTCTTCATTCATGCAATATAATCGAACTACCCTTGTTTCGAAAGCCTTTCATACTCGCCTTATTACATCAGTGTAAAATGGCCTTCCCAGAAAATAGGATTATTTTCTTCACGGCTGAAGGAGACGATCACAATGAAAATTTTCAGAGCAGAGTAATGGATTAAAAGAGCTAAAGTAGGTCGCTCTTCCAAATCTCCAAAGGCTTTTAGGTCCGTTATCCGACTCACTATGACTTTGCCCAAGAGAAAATGAAGGTAATGTACTTATAATATATGACTAATTGACCGAGAGAAGAAAGTAAGAATGAAATAGTAGCCATAAAGGGGGTGCTTAGTGATAGAAAAAAAAATAGTTTCCTTACGATGCCATTTCACCTTCACATACTATTATTTCATTGGTCGATTTGCACCACTCCGTAATATATTTCCAACAACTTCCACTTTTTCAGATTATAAAAGGGCATATTTTCCCCAAAAAATTTGCATGAGTCAACAAAAAATGGGCCGAAAAAAAGCGAATAGATTTTAAATTTATATTTACAAGATCTTATTTAAACCACGCAGAAATGGCATATAAAATATAATTTCTAGGAAAAAAGGCCTAAAACCATATTTTGCCTATTCGGCCCCTTTAAGAATTTATAAAAGCCTAATAAAAAATGCAGAATTTTTTCCCTTTGTCTCTAACTTTTCAATTTGAAATTAAATTACCTTTACAGTTTCACGACTTAAACCATAAATTAAGGAACGGGTATTTTCGTAGTTTTCCGGTGCCGTCATAACTGTATTGGTCAAAGAAGATGGAAACTTTATTTATCCTATGTTGTAACCAATGGTGTTGTGGTGGAATATTGTCGAGAAAAGTTTCCTACACATTGATAGTTATATATTTTCATAACAATTGCACATTTTTCAAGATTTTCAGAATTTTTTTTAAAGCTTTACTGCCTACACGGTGAAAATAAATAAGAAATGAGATCATTGTGGGTGGGTGTGTGTGTTGGTGCTTGCTGGTTTTATTTTGTTCAGTTTTATTTGTTCCGAAAATATTCGGTGTGCGGAACAGATTTAACTTACAGTAAAAGCTTTATACTTCTTTTCCATGACTTTTAAGTTAAAAAAGGGTGTGGAATCAAATTATATAAATATAATTCAATTGGTAAACTATTTGATCTATGTAGATTTGTCTGCCCTTCAGTTAACTATACCCCAATACTAATGACTTTAAAATTTCAATATAATTATTCAAAATGAGGTGGATGATCTGTCATAGGCTGGGGTGTAGGTCTACGATATCATGCATCTAATGCATTGGATAGGCTAGGCCTTGGTTAGACTGGCGTTGCTAAATAATTATTGTATTAAGAATATACTTTGGAAATCTCTAGGTCTATATCTAGCACTAGTAGTTTTAAGTAAACGGCACAATAGTCACTACTTCGGGTGTTTTAATCAGACGTACAATATCTAGATCTAGATCTATGTCTAGCTAGATTTAAGTCTAAATCTAGAATCTAAATATGTTTGGAAAGATTTGGCATCAGGTGAATCTTTTTTTTTTTTTTTTTTTTGGAGTATTGTATTTAAAAACATTTTCTGAGTAAGTTATGGATGTCTCATTCTATTTTAGTGATTTATTTTTAAATTATGGTAATGAAAGATGGCAGTTGAGTGATCTGTTACGGCCTCAGTCCCTAGCGGGGAGGCGCCGATTGCAGGACGGAATTTAATTAAAACACTGTTAGTTTCTCCATTTTTATGTTTTGAGAAACTTGAAAAAGTTGTTGGCTTAAATCTCAGTAGAAAATTAACCACGTAAGTTGTAAATTTATATTTATATATATATATATATATATATATATATATATATATATATATATATATACATATACATATGATTGCTATCACATGAAACAACAACTTAAGAAATACAGACTAATAAAAGGCGCTATTATTTTACTGATACATATCGTTTCGAAAGAAATCTTTTTCTTTTTAATCTTTTTATAGAGGGGCTCAGGTGTGCAGTCATTCCCTTGAAATTCACAACTAAAAGAAAAGAAAACTTCTAGTCGTGATTTAATAAACCTACCAACAGTTTGTTAAATTTGCCATGTACGGTTTTTTTTTCTTTTGTAAATGCTGCTGTGTTTAAATATTTTCTGGCACAATAACGCAAAGATAAGTTTCAAAAGCAGAGAGACAGACAGACAGACACACAGACAGAAAGACAGACAGACAGACAGACAGACAGAGAGACAGACAGAGAGAGACAGACAGACAGACAGACAGAGAGAGACAGACAGACAGACAGACAGAGAGAGAGAGACAGAGAGAGGCAGACAGGCAGACAGACAGACAGACAGAAAGGCAATTTCAAACCCACGCTGTTACTCTGAAACAAGGATGAGGAAGAAAAGACTTTAAAGTAAAATTAATTTGGTAGAAAAGTACAATGATTAAGATGGGTAACCAGAGTGCTTTACGGATAAGTTATCTAGACTGGTCAGTTAACTGTCTGGTTTGGGTTTGTTTTCTTTGTTGTTTGTTTTTGTTTTGTTTTTTTTTTAATTCGTCTTGACTTTAGAGCAAACGATATATTTTTTTTATATTTCACTATAGAATTACCGGAAACAGAAATCGATTGTTGGGATCAAGGAAGCAAAAATATGAGACTGAAGTTAGCAGCCGATACCAGGACTGTAAAATGAACGAAGTGTTGAACACAAAATATAGAAGAGTAAAAAAAAAACCGTTTTTACATATGTGTGCAATACTTAGTGCAATATTGAGAGTTGTGTTGCTTCTCGGCGGGCAAAGTATTCTTCATTTCAGATAAGAATTGTTATGGAATCTGAATAAAAAAAAAATAATTCTGTATACTATGTTTAAAGTTTTAAGAGGGATATTTTTATGGTTCCTAGGAAAATTGCTTCAAAAATGTTGTATACCCATTTATTTTATTAAAAAAAAAAACAATTCATAGACAGTTTCAGTATCCACAAAGTGAAAAATTGGAAAAGCCCATTCATCAGCACTGGGTAGGATGCCAGGTTTTTATGACGTATTTTCTCGAGACTATGGCGTCACTGGAACCTTCAAAATACTACAGGAGGGAGTCGATATGATATATCTTTTCTTTAGCAACGCGTAGAGAACCGTTTCTTGAGTGTATTGTCACTCAAGAGTAAGATTTTTCTAGGAGCATAAAATAATATTTGCTTACAACAACCATAAGGGTCGCTAGTTGAGGTAGACAGAAATTTGGTCCATATGTCTCTGAAATTGTTTGAATATGTATGCGATTGTTTTTTTTTTGTTGGTTTTTTTTCTCAGTGCGTTCACCAACTTGCGCATTAAAAAGGGTTCCCCGACTGTACCTTTATAACCAAGATACGTTTTTGAACCCAAAACCTATTACGATTGACGAAATGTGTATAGAGAACCTTTTTCTAAGGTCTCGTCAACACAACTGATTGAGTCAGGATTCGAACACCTGATGCATGAGTGGAATGTTTAGTATTCGATTCCAATTTCTGACCTCCTGATCTGAGAGTCGAATGTCTACTTTTAGATTCGAACCTCAGACCTTCTGATCCATGAGCCAAATGTCTTCTGTTAGATTCGAACTCTGACCTCCTGATCCATCAGCCAAATGTCTTCTGTTAGATTCGAACCCTGACCTCCTGATCCATCAGCCAAATGTCTTCTGTTAGATTCGAACTCTGACCTCCTGATCCATCAGCCAAATGTGTACAATTAGATGCGAATTTCTGACCGTCAGATGTATGAGCCGAATGTCTACTATCAAACTAAAATGCCACACGAGGTTTAAAACTAGAAATGATCTCATTCACACATACACAAACACACACTTTCTAAGTCGCTCTCCTCTTTCTTTCTCTCTTTCTTTAATCCTCTCTCTCCCTCTGTGTGTGTGTGTCTCTCTCTCTCTGTGTCTGTCTGTTTCTCTTTGTCTGTCTCTCTCTCTCTCTCTCTCTCTCTCTCTCTCTCTCTCTCTCTCTCTCTCTCTCTCTCTCTCTCTCTCTCTCGCTCATGCTTTCTATCTAAACTCCCACCTAGTATTGCTATGACTAAATGCAGTTCTAGTTTATTGGGTTAGTTCTTTTCAAGAAAATCTTTAGATTTTTAGTTGCAACTTTCTGTACGCTCTCAATATAGTTTGTTTACAACACATCTGATATATTTCCATTCATGCTCTTCTCTTAAAATATCACGAAGTTCCCACGGAATGTATTTTGACCTTTTTCTTTCTCGTATAATTATGCACCAAGCTGTCCTAATCTTTAGGTTGCACAGTACGCCTGAGTTTTGTTTTGATCTTTTTTTTTCCCTTTTAAATGTCCAGAAAGTATTTCTATGTTAACTAAGCTTTACAGTGTTTAGTGTTTTTACGCAACATCACAAAATAACATTAAGGTAATACATTTTCCCATTAAAAATTTATATCGAGGAATAATGGAGTTCATTGCTTACATCTCGGAATCGTCGATCGTGTTAGCACAGATAAAATAACAGCATAACTAGATGTGTGCCTTAGTAACGGGCTTTGCTACAGAGGTTGAGCTATAGAGACTAAGTAGATTATATTATGTAGAAGGATTGACTTTTTAGCTAAATCACCAGGCTGTTCAGTCGGTAAAGAGTTGAGCTGACAGCACAGAGATTGTGGGTTCGAGTCCTGGCTTGAGCCATTTTGTAGTGCGGTCGGATCTTTTAGATCAAACCCTATATTAAGCCTTGGTAGATGCTTGTCTCTGTGCCTGCAGAGGTTAAAATGACTTTAAATTTGACCATTGGTTCTGATACTGAAAATCTGCAGCTCCATTCCGCGGCTCAACGCATCAGTCGCGACCTGAAAAAAAAAAAAAATAAATAAACCAGCTGCCGGGAGAGGGTGCAGGATCAGAATCAACCAGCTCACCAACAAAACTGAATAACCGTAACTTAGGGCTGTTCGACTTCTCAGTTTGGAAACAAGAATTAAATATTAGTCCCGCTTTATAAGTTTTTACAAACTGATTGGATTTTTTTTTCTGCGACAGTTTAGAGCTTTTAATTAAGGAAGTCTAGAACAAAGTATGTAAAGTACAAGTCTATATAAAATGTTGAGTTCTTGTATGGCAAGTGGCTATAAGATAAAAAAAATCAGTTCCTTGATTGCGTTCTCTTTTCAAATTCTTCCGCGACATTCCAGCATTGAATGCGATTTGCAGCAAAAAAAGGCGTTGCCCCTTCGTTAGATCTCTGCAAAGTTTTATCAAAACAAAGTTTAAAGCTTGAAAAGCTTCGCCAGCAAATCAAGCGAGAGCAATTGCACTGGAAAGCCTAAAACTTTCAAAAGCGTTGACCCTAACGTCCGTGCTAAGAGGTGCGTTCTGATTGTTGGAAACAGCTCATTTATTAGATCTTAGGACGGGCCATAACTCTCAGAGAAAATTTTTTTCTCCAACTTAGTCGATCGTCATTTAGTTTTAATGCCTTCATGATAACGCAAGCTTAAAGTTACGGATTGTCTATGTCTAGATAATAAATTAAAATTATATCTCAGCTACACAATAAGATTTTTATCTCAAAGTAATAACATCATTCAGAACGTGTAGGTTATGTGGGAGCGAAGCATTTTTCATGAAGCTTCCAACATTTTTGGCGACTTTGCTCCTTTGCAAAGTATCCGACATCATAGATAGAGAATGGAATGCAACATTTCGTAAAATGGACCTGTATGATGTATACAGCAATATAGGGAGCATCAATATCTGAAATATGATTAAAAGCAATATGTTTGGACGTATCCTCTAGTTATTCATAGGGCCTACTAAAAAAATTTTGTCAACCGTATCAAAACCTATTTAAGTGCAACCTCTAGTTCCTACATAGTGTTTTTAAATGCCTTTTGTGAGATTTTTGCTCAAAATGTGGGTGTGATCGAGTAATCCAATATATGAGAAATTTTTCCTTTGGTGACTTACTGTTTAAAGCCTTTTATTATTTACATAATTGCGTAGAATGAACCCATTGTTCTTCGGTTAGATTTAAGTCTGTAATGTGGGTGCTGCCCTAAGAACTAAGGTTTCGGACGCCACCGTGTGAAGCTAAAAACATGTGTTTTATTTGATGAAACGATATGTTTACCTTAATTAAAGGGCCGATGTCTTTTAGTTGGCAAATGAAAACTATTAGAAAATGATAACAAGGTAGATTAATGCAATGACGTAGAAACTAAAGATAGAAATGACCATTTTACTGACAAGCATCTTAAGCTGGCTTCAACCGGATTGTTTCTTGAAATTAATAATTCGTAACACAAAATTAAAATTGGAAGCATTTTAAGCGTGTAGCGCTAATTCATTTCGGCATCGAGTTTAAAAAAACTGACAAAAATTTAAAATTATCCAAGGCTAGTGGTGAATATGGACCAACCTGAGGAAAATTATAATTGATTTTTTTTCTTAGAATTCCAGACGGTGAAAGTCATACAATCGCACAACATACTGAAATACATATGGAGATTTCTGGAAAGAAACTATCAAAAAAAAAAAAAACCATGAAATAAGTTTTTTAAGGTTTCAGATGAAAACATGATAGATCAGAATGTAGTGATAGATGGTTTTTACCACAGAAGTAAGCCAAGACTAGATCAATCTTGTGGTTTCTGGCGAGTACAATATACGCGTCTCTACTGCATTATGTATCATCCACAGATTCAAATCTCGATAAAAAAATTAAAGAACTTCCGTTTTTGCATTGCAGTTTCAAGTATCAAATATTAAATTTCGTGGTTTGAAACGATTACTGATAAATATAAGCTTAAAATGCAGTTAAGTTGTTTTATTTCAAAGTGAGCCACAATATATGTAAGTAGTATTTGCATAATTTCTTCTTACTACAGGCTTTTTTAGTAGCGTTTATACCAAACATATACACAAGTTGTAAAGATTTTCATTGAGCATGTCAGATGTCTTTTCCAGTCTATTGTTGTTATTTATATAAAAGTATAATTTGCTCTATTTACTTTTTGGATGTAACATCTCTATTTGTTTCTCATGCTCATTCTGTATCTCTGACGATCCGTCTGTATGTGTTTCATTGTGCAAATCCTGGAGGAGTATTGTCTTGACAAATCAGAATTACTTCACTTTTTAGCAAACGCCGTTAAACAAATGTAATTAAACCAAATTTTGAATTTCGAGCATTGTCTTCGTAAAGTATTTCCTTTTCCAGGTGGGAGAAAAAAAAGGGAAAAATCAATATCTTTCCTAATTGAATTTCCAATGGTATAAAATTTTGAAGTTATTAATTTTTATCAGAGAAGCTACACAAACAATCGAAAATGAGTAGAGATGGTAACGAATAAAAAATTCTGAGAACTAATTTGCTAATTTTATTAAAGTGATAAAAACAGAACTTTGACTAAATCTCAGTAGACTAAAGAATGCAATATCTTTGCGGAACCGTGGAACGTTCGATCAAATTGTATGCGGCCCAGCCTTCCTGGAGCCATCGTCTCTTATCATATTATCAATGCCTGTGGCTTAAAACGTGAAGGTTACAATGACATTGCACTCAGTTCAACAGCCCTGAGGACGGAACCATCGAGAAAAGTCCTGCGCTGGCCGGACAAACGCACATACTCTCTCGACCTCTGCGAAGGAAAGAAAAAAAAATCTGGGAAAACTGGCCGCGTTGGGATTGCTGGGTTAAAATCGACTCGCAATAATCAGTGTGTCACGCGACTGTGATGCTGGATGGAAACAAGGCTTTTATTTCTACAGGTCTCCCGATTTTAGGTTGCTTTTTGTTTTTTATTTTTGTTTTCGTTTTTGTTTTTAAATTTTTTTATACATATCTTCTTTCTTATCTAAGCGGGAAAGGTGGATCCGCTTGATTTGTAGGCTAATAAGATAAGATAAGATAAGATAAGATAAGATGACGTTTATTTTATTCATCCCTCTAGGGGAAATCCAAGATTGACATGCCCATTAATATAAAAAGTCATAAATACGTACAATAAAAATTTAGGTGTAGATATAAATAAATAAATAATAGCAACTGGGTTGTGTTGCCTCTCTTTAATTTCACTTCTCACTCATTCTCTTCATCTGTCTCATGGTTTATGTCTTTCTGCTTGTCTTTTCCCTTCAGTCTCTTTCTCTGTCTCGGTTTCTGTCTCCTTTTTTTATTTATGTCTTTACCTGTCTGTGTCTCTGTCTCTCTCTTTTTCTCTTTCTCTCCGCTTCATTCTATGCATTCCTCTATCTTTGTGTTCTTATGCGCATCCCTTTATATCTTTTTCCATTTTATCTCTGGCTGTTTGAATGCATCCCGCTACTTATATGCATCTCTTTATCTCTATCATTTGTTTCAAATCTCTCTCTCTCTCTCTCTCTCTCTCTCTCTCTCTCTCTCTCTCTCTCTCTCTCTCTCTCTCTCTCTCTCTCTCTTTTCTCTCCCTCTTTTTCTCTCTGTGTCTATCTTTCTCTTTCTCTCTTTCTCTCTATACGTATGTGTGTGTGTGTATATATATATATATATATATATATATATATATATATATATAGGTGTGTGTGCATATGTGTGTCTCAGCCCCACCCATTTCTATCATTTCCTCCCTTTATCTCTTTTTTTCCATCACCGCCGACCTGGCCACGGTATTTTTTTTGCCTTGGATGGTAGCAATACAGGCAATAAGAGCGAGCCAAGAAAGAGAAGAATAATGAAGAATGAAAGAAGTTGTCTGGAGTTCTACTTTAGAGACTCATTAGTTTTTATTGGTATCTCTAGCCAACAGCGTTGAGCCCTCTGAATTACACCAGCACTCTTTAGTCGTGTGGCCAATCAGCAACTGAGACCAGATGCTCGAACGTGAGATGTACAATCATCTCTTTGGATTGGGATCTCAAGAGGGGCAAGTGTTGGGTCTTGACTGAAATCGATCATTAGATGCTTGAAGCCAAAACTTATAAAAAAAAAAAAAAAAAAAAACAGCTGTTCCCTTGTGTCACCTTGCACTTTTTGAATAGTACAAACAATGCCTCAATGGTTTGTTTCTTTAAAAAAGGCAACATAATCTGTATGATTTTTTATAGGGTAAAAAAAAACAGGTTTCCCTATCGAGCAATGAAACTCTTTTAAAATTTTTTAACAATTGAAATAAATGTAAAGCAAAATGTTCTTTTTTGTTTGATATTTTAAGATGAAAACGAACAATAATGTATTATCTTTAATGTCAGACTGTTAATAAGTTTTAAATCAGAACTTGGACCGGGCACGCGCTCTCTCTCTCTCTCTCTCTCTCTCTCTCTCTCTCTCTCTCTCTCTCTCTCTCTCTCTCTCTCTCTCCCTCCAACTCTCCCTACCTCTCTTCCTCATTCACATTAACACTACTACGCTGGGATCTGAACTCTTACCTGCACGATATCGAAGCAGGCGCTTTACCCAACAAGCCACCGACATTTTTTTGTGATTGAAGCAGAATTAATCGTAGTCTTTTGCAAATTTTGGAGATGAATTTTTTTTCTTTTTTTTTTTGGAAGATTTTTTTTTCTTTGTATATTATTTCTGACCAAGATTGCCTCCATGTTCATGATTGGAATTTTGGGAAAAGACAACTTTTTCCAAAACTGTTTACAGCTTTGGAAACTAAGGTTGTTAAAGACAATTTATGTTCAAATTGCTCCTCTGTTTGACCTACTTTTTAGAAAGTCAACATTATCATATCAAATGGTAATTTCATTTTAAAGCCGTGGTACCAACAAAAAACATTTTTTGCTTTTTGGAATAATTTTGCCCTCAAAGTGTTTCAACGCAATAGTATTTCCTACCCTGTCAGTTTTATTTCTGAGAGACAGGCATTTTAATTTGAATACATGTTTTCGAAATGCTTTATGAAATGTAAAATGAATTAACAACATACTAGTCATATAATTAATTCGTCTCCGTGATAAATATAGGCGACTTTTGTGAAATTTGGCCCCTTTGCGCCATAGCTATAGGCGTCTTTACTTTATGACTGTTTGCTGTGTGTATATGTCCTATAAGTTTATTGAAAAAGAAAATGCTGTGTTGCAAGACTTTCGTCGAGTCTGCCCAAATTAGGCCATGTTTTGTTTCCTTTGTTTTATTTTTCTAACCCATTCTAATTTTTCGTTTCAAAACCCTGCATGACCATCCAAAGATGTCTAACATAAATCTATGTTTGAAAGTTTTGAAGCATTTTCATGAAAGAAGCTGAGAAACAGCCTTACTATTTTCCATTAATAGCCTTTTCAAAAGATCTTCGAAAGCTTTAGGTAATCAGTAGACAAACATTCGTAAGTGAACAGAGAATTTCGCTAAATAAAGACATAAAATATTTTGCCAAAAGGAGCAACAGTTATAATTTACATTATATAACAACATTAGACTAAAAATACTAAAAAATTATCAACATGTAACATTGAGAGAACGCAAAGAATATTTTGCCGAATTAATGCTATTTCTCACCAAGGCTGTAAGTATAATGTGTACAAAGTTTTGGATTCAAGAAAACTCCAGTTTCGCCTCTTATATAAGTCTAAGAATACAAAAGACAAATAACAAACAAAAACTTGTCATTAATCCAATCATTTCGATTAAACGAATGTTATTAGTTTGCTTTTGAGTGGTATGAATTTTTACCACTTAGTTTAATGCGTGTAAACAAGAGACATGTTTAACTGAAGCGTGTTACTGTAAACCGTAAAAAATTGGACTCTTTTCAGAAAATATATCTTTTCTTAGTTTTAACTTTAGAATACAGATGGACACATTTAAACTAATGATTTTTCATCGGTAGAGGCACGGGCGCTATGTACCTACCTATCAGTGTGTCTATCTTGCTATCCATTCGTCAATATATTTTAATATGTGTTTAATATTATAATAATCTATCTCACCATCAACTTTCTTGACTCAATATCAATAAAATATTGCTATGATTCTCTCTTTTCCTCTTTCTTTATCTTTACTGTTCTAATATCTTCCATATATATATATATATATATATATATATATATATATATATATATATATATATATATATATATATATATATATATATATATATATATATATGCGTAACATAAGCAGGGAATAACTAAAGTTTTTGCCATCGCAGCAATAGTTTTTTTAGAACCTGCTTGCAAGTATCTTTTAAATACAACAAAGATTATTCTCCTCTCGCACATCGATGTTTCACATTTGACCGCAAAAATCAGTTGAAAAAAAAAAAAACCAGCATTTTTTCATTATTTTTTATCACAGGTTTGTCTGATTTCCAGAATTACAACAATAATCATGAATACCGAGGTTCAATAACACAAAAAATAATAATAAGAGAAATCGAGGCGACTCTTTACCACAGAGCGCGTCTCATTACAGAGCGACTTGGCCAGAAGCTATGGCTTTATGGTTTGGCGGGAGACAAAGATCAGGAAATGTTTATGTAATAAAATCCTGCCCTAAAAGGGTATTTAAGGGCATTGCCTGTGAGCCACCTCTACACATCATGCGGTTTGGTTTTCTTATTTGGAGATGTGGTTATCTTTTTTAGATTCATGTTCAATCTTTCGCCTTGAAATTATTTTTTTCCTAATTGCCATTATTGATCTTTATCGTTCTCTTTCCCTCTCTCTATCCTTTTCCTTCTCTCGTTCGATAGCTTTTTTTTTCTGTTCTGTCTTTCTTTGTGGGTCTATCAATCTTTTTATCTGTTAATTTGTGCCTCTGCAATTGTTTCTGAAAATTGTGGCTTGGTGGTCTGCTTTCATCCGTCAGTTCTTCTGCTTGTTAATTCATGTATTTCTCACTTGTTGCTTCTTCATAACTTAATTTCTCCCTCCCTCTCTCTCTCTATCCCCCTCTGTCTCTCCTCTTACTATCTTCCTCATTCATCATCTCTGTTTCTCTTAGTACTCTGTGGGTCTCTTTCCTTCTCATTCTCTCTGTCTGTCTGTCTGTCTGTCTCTCTCTCTCTCTCTCTCTCTCTCTCTCTCTCTCTCTCTCTCTCTCTCTCTCTCTCTCTCTATCTATCTATCTATCTATCTATCTATCTATCTATCTATTTATCTATCTATCTATCTATCTGTCTGTCTGTCTTTATCTCTCTCTTCCTGTTTTGCCATGATCCAAAATTCGGAGGCCAGTTTCTTCATAACACAAGGTTTATTTCCGCACTTTTTTTGTATTTAATCTGTCAAATTTCGAGAACAAAAACCAGAATCATTAGTTTAAGACATTTAAAAAGTTAAATTATACGACATTCTTTTGAAAATAGTTTTCCATCGTTCATAATTAGATCTCAGAAACAGATCGAAGCTGTTCTTAGCGATAGAAAAGCAGCTCTTGTTTTATTTTAAAAGCTTTCTGGTTGTGGTATCAATAACATCCATCGATCTCATAGACTCATTTTGTGGGTTTTTTTGGCTTTTATGCAGGATCAGTTACTTTTGAGAAAAACCGCTACTGTTGGAGTTTAAAAAGTAGGTTAAACTTTATGTGTAAAAGCCATTAAGATCGTTTCGACCTGATATTTGAAAAAGACACAATATATGGCGAGGATTTGTGAACTTCGTATTTTGCTTTCCGATTAGTTGCATGAAATTTATACTGATATAATCATTGAAGAGAGTGAATAAAGACCGAGGAAACCATAATTCAGGATGTTATCAGATTGTTCTGAAGTTAGCAGTATCGTTAAGAGAATAATAGAAAGATGTACTTTAAATTGCATATCATATTTAAATAACCAAGTTCTAGGTGGTCGAAGCTTAGACCGAACAAGAGAGTGGCTACTATGATGCGGCAAGGACATTGACGGAAATGTCCCAGTGAGAACAAAAAGTACTTCCTAATCCATTTAGAGATCTTTTAAAAGATCATTGTTAAGTTAAGCAGCTATGAACTGTCTCAAGGCACTGCCTTTCAGGAATTCATAGATGCGTATTTACTTAAACCTAAATGATAAAGAGTTGGGTTTTTTTTACAGATCTATAAATTGCCTTGGATTTTACATAATTAACCAACTATTCTTATTGAAATGGCTCTGCATTTTTTTCTTCGTACCTGTATAGCCTTAGAATTACCGTTTGGATGGATTTTCAAGTAAAATCGCAAAGTAAAAAATTGCTTGCTTTCCAGTATTCATTGTTTATCTTTCGTTTTGAAGAAATGTAATTTTTTTTCCTCATTTTTTTTTTCGTTTGTAGTATGTGTTTTTCTATCCAGGTAAGTAGATTGCATTTTGAAGGTATATTCGCGCATGTAAATACAGGGTGAAATTGGAACTTGTTTTACTTGTTGTTTGATGCTTCTGCTTTTGTTCTGTTTCTTTAGTTGTTGCCTTAGGTGTTGGGCATGAGCTGATAAAATTGGTTTACGAATTGTATAAATATCCAATCAAACACACATGTTGCAGGCGGCATGCGATGTTGTCACCAAGTTGCTCTAGCTCTATTCAAGATGAAGACCTGATGAAATCTCGTTGTGTTCCAAATTGATACATATTAAAAACATAAGAATTTTCTCTATTGTATGTAATTGCTGTTTCTAAATTTGCGACTTCTATGACTAGCCTCTCAGTTTTGCAATTGTTGCGTTCAGTATAGAAAAGTTGCTGTAAGCTTTAAACCCCAGAGACAAAGTGCAGTTTCATCATAACTTCTATAGTTACAGAGACAATTAGATTCCTGTCAAGATAGCGTTAGTTCGATGATATCAAACGCTAGAAGAAAGCCCAAGCTGGGATTCCATCGCTGAAGTTCCGTTTCGTAAACCGAAGCTTCACTGACTAAGCCAGCTATCATGAAATTTATCATTCAGGCAGTACTTGGAACATTTTGAGTAATGCGCAAAGCTTAAGAATTCGAAATTTGTGCATCACAACATCAGCATCTCATGGTAAAACGTAAAGCATGATTCGAAGCATGATGCTGCGCAAAAGTATTTCATTGTGAACAAAAAATAATAGGGGCTCCACCAATATTCCCATCATACTCTGTGAGATTTATTGTCCACTGCTTTGAACAAGGGAGGGGGGGGGGGGGGTAGAGAAACAGAAAATTTGAAAAAATGGATACTCTATATCTACAACTCTATAATTTTGTTCAATTGTGTTTGTTAAAATGATGATGGGGGAGAGAGAGAGAGAGAGAGAGAGAGAGAGAGAGAGAGAGAGAGAGAGAGAGAGAGAGAGACAGACAGACAGACAGAGACACAGAGAGAGAGAGAGAGAGAGAGAGAGAGAGAGAGAGAGAAACTTTTCATCAAGGGAGCTAACTTTTTAAAATAAATACTCATAATATTGTTATATACTGAGTTGTTCCCCTTATCAGTCGACACGCATTATTGGAAAAGTTCTTCAATGCAATCTTGATGCTTTGATAGTTAGTCATGTGCAAGACATTCAAACTATTGCGTATAGAATGTATAATTCGTAAAAGGAATCTTGCTTTATAAATTCCCACTCATATCTACATGACTGTTAGAGCATCACCATTGAATGCATGGAAAGACTACTCTTTTTACATTTCTGGTTTGCTTGACTTTAACATTTTACGTCTTTCATAGTGCTTAAATATCACCAAAAAAATTATCCAGTTCACCTTCACTTTACACAGAACAGAGACACGAACAAATAAAAAGAATTTATAACCTTGTCAAATCTTAAAACTATTGTTTCTACTCAAAGAAATATCCTCAACTAATCCTACATAATTGTATTTCCTTAAGGAAGCATTCAATCTGAAACTATCGAGATACTTTGTGTAAAAGTTCTTTGAAAAAAAATGGTACTGTTTTTGTTTTAATAAAACCTCATGAAAATAAGAGAAGCACGAAGATAAACCTGAACAATAATATTATTATGATTATAAACTTTGGGCATTAATCTAAATAGAACAAAGAAATATAGAAGAAAAGTTGTAGGTTTAATATTTTGTTTATTTGTATTTTTATAGCAATGATATAACACAGATTTATATTTGAAAGCCAACGAGGAGTGCACTTGATGTTTAGAAAGAAAATCATAGTTGCGCAGAGCTGACACTTCTAAATACCAAGTTTGCATTTCATCAAAATAACAATGTATTAAGTGATTTAAATATGTATTTTTGTGTATAAAACAGAACACATAGCATGCAAGAATACAAAAACCGGTCGAATCAATCGGAGAGTGAAAAAAAAAGGAAAAAGAATTCTTTTTCCTGCCAAGAACTCTTAGAAATGCTTGACCTAAACACGTCGCCTGTCCACAAATTTGATCTGGAATGGCTTAGGGAAGAGCACAGTGCTTTCTATGGGGTCCAGAGTGGGCAGCTCGTCTGGCACGGCTGGACGCAGCTCAAACCTCTGGATCAGCGCGCTCAGGAACAGGTAGAGCTCCATCTTGGCCAGGGCCTCCCCGGGACACGCTCGCCGACCTGGAAAAATCGCGTTAAAAAAAAAAAAGATAATATGGGACGTGACTTAAAGCATAAATTATTTTTGTATTCATAAAAGCTTGACAGCTTGAGTAATGGGAGTGTTTAACTGTTTTTGAGTTGGAACCTTGCAGGGAAACTGGCCTACAAATGATCTCTACTTTGTGGGATTCGAACTCTCGACTTATAATTAATCTGCGTCGGCCCTAGTCGTTTTGTTTCTTAACCCCGCTCCTGCTTTCAAGATGGGCTTGGACAAATTCGACAATAGCAATAAGTAAGTTTGTGACAACTGTTCTAGGTGTAAAACTTAATCGGCGGAGTTATTATTCACTTTTGTTTGACAATCCTCTTTCTTAAGAAAAGTTTTCTTTTTTTCGCACTCGTACACTGTGAACTTTCTTCCCTCGATCTGGATTAATGAATAAGCTGTTTTAATAGCCAATGCTATTTTTTAAATTATATGTATGAATATAACAATGTGTCGTAACCTATGCCCACAGTCTGTATTAATGAACGTAAATTGTTTTTACGATGATCGTAAGCGTATGCATCTCAAATTTCAACGCATCTATCTGTGCAAGCCAAAACATTAGCTAACGATCATCTGAAGTTATTTTTTTTTATTTATTCATTTTATCTTTTAAACTTTTGTCACTACCGGTCTAAGAGAGGTTAAGAGTGGTACTCATCAGTGTATTGGAGTTTTGCGATGTATCGCAGAGTTGACGATCCTCGGAAACATTTTTCTTTCTGTAATTTCTTTTCCATTTTAATATTATTCTTTTATTATCGGCTGGCCACAGGTTAAATTAGATATAGCTGTAGTTATAATTCCTACCCAAACCGAACGGCTGAAACTGCTCCGGCTGTGTGAGGTTACCCTGGGCATCAATAAACCTTTCTGGTCTAAACTCCTTGGGATCCTTATAGATGTCTTCAGACAGTAGGAAGGAGTCAAAGTTAGCCAGGACTGTGGTACCAGCAGGGATGGTGTAGCCGTTGATTACGGTGTCCGCACTGCTCGCATGAGGGACACTGGAGGTTGAAACGGGGGATGGAAGGACGAGGGGTATTCAGACAAAGTATTCTAGAAACGTGGTCGCAATAAGCCCGAGGAATCTTTCAAACTTAGAGCTGCATCTATTGGTAGGCGACTGGTAATTATAGAATATAGAATAAATTTCTTTTCAAAACCAAATTTTCCTTTAATTCTTTCAATTGTATGATTGACTTTAAGAATGAATCCAACTAACATTCCATCTCAAACGTTTATCAAAATGCTATAAACATTTTTGTTCCAGAACGGACTGCCTTTCATTTGCTCTATTGACGTAATTATATCTTTACATTTTTTCACTTTATTTATCACACCAGTATCCAAAAAATCAAATAATGAAGGAGTTATATAAACTAAACAAATTACATGTATCTAAAAAATCATTTTGATTCATTAACCAACCACACGACTGATTAAAACAGTTATAAGTCAGTAAAGGATTCAAACAAGTAATTTATTAATCAAATAATTAACAAAACAGACATTCATTTTTTTAACCACTCAATTACTTTGTCTTATAAATTTTCAATCTATCAAACTATCAATAATTAAATCAAAGAAATCAACATTCAAAAAATCAATTTTACAAACATTCGTTGTATACCCAAAATTAGTCAACAGATCAATCTATATACCAGCCTATCAATAATTCAGAAAAAAAATAAATCGACCAACTACATACCAATAAATAAAGCTATCAATCAGCTGGTCATTGTATTAAAGGTATTCTACTAAAGTTACTCTTGCATACCTAAATATAAATATGGACATTCTCTGAGCTTCCATGATGGATGCGACTGTGTAGTTTAACTTGATCTTGTCGTGCATGTTTGGAGCCCTCTCTGTGCCTACAACATCTGAGATTTCTGCAAAGATCTGGAGGAAACAATACACACCCAATACTTAAACGGTTCAAGTTAGTTGAGTAGTGCATGTCTACCCATGCTGTTCTAAAGAGAATGTAAAATGTAGATACCAGTATCGCCAAGTGAGCCTAAGGGAGCCCTACACAGCGGTTTGGGATTTTGTTTATCAAGAGTCATGAAATGTTTTTTCTTGTTTTTTTTTTTTTGTTGTTGTTGTTGTTGTTGTTTTGTTTTTGTTTTTTAAGTTTTTGTTTGAAAGGGAAAATACTTACGTTTGAGATATTTGTCAGGCAAATGTTTTCGTACTAGCCATGTTAAAGAAACCTAATAAAGGATAATAATTCACACGTTTAGAACTTTATAATGGAAACATTTTTTTGCACGTAATAAATTTCAAAAATTACGTTAATGATTTTTGACACGGAACCCTTTTTTTCATTTACACGTGCAAATCTGTGTGGATGTCAGTGTGTGAATGCTATATCTGATCATCATAGCATTTCATTTTAAAAAGAAAATCCAAATTGAAGGGAAGCAAAATTTCCCTAATACAGCTTTTTTCTGCTCTCTGCGGATACAAAACATGACAACAACCCAAATTTTATTCCTGCCCAAAGAAGTGTACATTCCTCTTGTATTTCTTTCTTATTCTTTTTCATCTCCTTGTATCCTTTTATTTACTCTCTATCGCATTACCCCTAACTCAATCCCTTTATTAATTTACTGTTGTCCATTTCTACTCTGCTCTCCACCCTTTACCTCTTTTCTCCTGGTCTTACCTTAGACTGGACATCCGGGTGATGCAACATGTACAACATAAACCATTGGATGGTCGTGGTGGTTGTGTCGACACCAGCTAACAGCAGGTGAAACATACACTTTGCTAGGTTTCCCTCTAGACAGCACAAAATAGAAAACACCACTCTCTCAAAGTAAAGAGACAGGACCAGCGGCAAGGTGTCAATCGGATTTAATGATGAGAAAAAATATATAAAACCGCTGTTTGAAAAGACTAAAGAAATGTTAAGTATTAGTAGCAATAGTAGAAGAAGAAGAAGAAGAAGAAGAAGAAGAAGAAGAAGAAGAAGAAGAAGAAGAAGAAGAAGAAGAAGAAGAAGAAGAAGAAGAAGAAGAAGAAGAAGAAGAAGAAGAAGAAGAAGAAGAAGAAGAAGAAGAAGAAAAAGAAGAAGAAGAAGAAGAAGAAGAAGAAGAAGAAGAAGAAGAAGAAGAAGAAGAAGAAGAAGAAGAAGAAGAAGAAGAAGAAGAAGAAGAAGAAGAAGAAGAAGAAGAAGAAGAAGAAGAAGAAGAAGAAGAAGAAGAAGAAGAAGAAGAAGAAGAAGAAGAAGAAGAAGAAGAAGAAGAAGAAGAAGAAGAAGAAGAAGAAGAAGAAGAAGAAGAAGAAGAAGAAGAAGAAGAAGAAGAAGAAGAAGAAGAAGAAGAAGAAGAAGAAGAAGAAGAAGAAGAAGAAGAAGAAGAAGAAGAAGAAGAAGAAGAAGAAGAAGAAGAAGAAGAAGAAGAAGAAGACGAAGAAGAAGAAGAAGAATATTCACAAGAACAAGATGAAAAAGAAGAAGAAAAATGGCAAAAGTAAAGAAAGATAAAAAGGATGGTGGCAGATATGTATTAAAGGAATTAGTATAAATATGTATCGGTTTTTATGCAGAAGACTAAGAAAGCTAGACTTTGACTTTATTTGCAAGGATAATGGCTTTTTTGCAATCATTTATAAAATTAGAGGTTTGACGAGAGACTTAGTTTAAGAGTTCATGTTTACCATCTAAAGTTGTATTTTGTCCCTTAGTTTCCAGTCTCTTTTTCTCACGCAAGTAGGCGGAGATGAAATTCTCATTGTCGAAAGTACTATCATCATTTTTTGTCTTCTCAATATAGTGGTAGCTGTAAAAGTAGATAAACGCAAACGCATGAGAACGATATTTCATTCCAACAAACCTTAAAATAGAAACTCATAACTGTGCAATAAATATTGATATAAATCGGTTCAGGAAAGTTTGTATTCTCTCTGCCATTCCCACTCGAAACAACTGCACAAACCTTCACAACCAATTATGGAAAAATAATAGCAATAATCATTTTAGATTAAAAACCACTGTATCTTAGCTTACATCAGTTGTGATCATAAATTTCTGTAAATAAAAAAATGTGAAGATTGAAATGATGGCATTTTCCAATTTGTATTTTCTTTGCCTTTAATTTCACAAGGGCCATAATTTTACTCTACACGCGAAATTTCACTTAATATGCCTGATTGTCTCTCTAAAAACTCCCTCCCGCCCCCCCTCCTTTGCCATCTCCTCATCGGCCGTCTCTTTAACTCTGTCTGTCTGTCTGTCTGTCTGTCTCTCTCTCTCTCTCTCTCTCTCTCTCTCTCTCTCTCTCTCTCTCTCTCTCTCTCTCTTACTTTATCTCTCTCCTTTCCTCTTTTTCTATATATCTTCCCACCTGTGTATCTCTCCTCTTACACATCTCTCACTTTCTCGTATTGCTCTTCTTTCTCTTCGTGCATAATCTTTTTCCCAATTTCTAGTCATATCTAGGTTTGATTCTCTCTATTGCGCTTTCTCTCTCTCTCTCCTTCTCTCCTTCTCTCTCTGTCTCTCTCTGTCTCTCTGTCTCTCTCTCTGTCTCTCTGTCTCTCTCTCTCTCTCTCTCTCTCTCTCTCTCTCTCTCTTTCTCTTACTCTCCTATCTCTACACTAATATATTTCCTTTTTTACTCTCTGTTTTTTCCCCTCGTGTAATATTACTAGAATTAAAAGGAACAAGTCAGTTGAATTTTGAGCTCTTATAATTTTTTTTTTCAAACTAACCAGAAAGAGTCCATCAGAGATCGGTATGTCTGGATTCGCTTTTTTGCGTTGAACAAATCTCCTGGAAGGTGTCGTAACCATGGAAACAGCGTAAACAACGAGCTATTCTGGCTAAGACGCATCTGGTTTTGATGCAGAAATGAAAAGAGCAGAAATAATAAATGATATAACTTTTACTGATATGTCAAGAATAATGCACACGTCCATACAGTTTGAAGTAGTTTGCTTTCCAAAAATAAAACTTGAAACTTTCAAGTCAGTTCAACGTGTTTGGTGATAACGAAAAACAAAATTTAATTAGTCTGAAAAGAGATTTCATTAAAAAAAAAATTGTAATTCAAGTTTGACAGTTTATATATCAAAGAGACATACAATTTACTTAAAAAACACACAATTTCAACGCTGGAAAATGTTTCTTTCGAGAATAGAGATTATAAAAATTAATATAAAGTGGTGTACAAACTAACGATAAGATCTAAATGCAGGTAGATAAGTATTGCATAATCGCTTATGAACAGTGCCTTTAAAGCATGTCAAATGAATTAAAGAAAACGTGTTCGGCATTATCTTTTATGCTTTTATTGTATCTTAGCTGCACGGCCCAGATTTGCATTGGAATAATTATTATTGTACTGTTAGTAGCTGCCCATCATGTCTTACATTATTCTTTAGAGTTTTGTTGTTTTCTTTTTTGCTAATGAAGGTATTTGAGAAATCACCAAATGAAAATAGTTTTTACACGTCCAGCCTTTGTTAGAAGATAGGTTGTTTTTGGTTTGTTTTTTTGTTTGGTTTTTTTTTAATTTTGGGTACCCTGTATCTTGGAACAGCGGAAATGAAAAAGGGTGAGGCAAATTTTGTTTTGGGGTCATGTAAAGCCTTATCAATAGGTCAACTTTTGTTGTTTATATAAGTTTTGTTTCAATTCAAATTTTGATCTATATTGTTCCGTTAGATTTAATGAATATTATAGAAATGCGTATGATTTATTCTGTTTGAGTCTAGACTTTCTAAAAGGGCTTAACGTCATACTCATGAATCATTTAAAAAGGTAAGCAGGGATAATTATGCATGCACTTAAGATTTTTCAGATGCATTCACGATATAAATTATCTTTTTCTTACCGAAAGGATAATCTGTGTTCAATAATTTATGTGGCTTGTGTTTCGATGGAGTGCATAATTACACGCTTTGGAAACAAAGTTAACTTCGGCATTACTTCATAGGTTGTTTTTCTTATAAAACGCACCGAGCAGTTGTATCAAAGCCCCCTTAGGTTAATCTCAACACCAGTATGCGCATTATCCGATAGAAAATTGAAATGTTGGTTATTAAGATGATATTAATTTTTTTAAGTAAGGATCCGTGTTTATACTTCTTTCACAAATTTAAATCTTTGTTGAAACAAGGTTTATCGTGTATTATGTATGCGAGTAAAATGTGTAAAAACTCTTTTTTTTTTTCCTTTTTCTCGCTCTTTGTATTTTACTGTTCAGTTATAGCAGATACAACTTTGATTTCTTATCTAAATTTAAAATAAGAAAGTGATTCCCTCTTTGATCATCAAGTAAGTGCCTGTTTTTAACATATTTGATTAATAATTGAAAAAGAAATGAACTAACACATTTTAGAAATGAAAAACATACTAATTCCTCGCTTTTATCCATAAAGTTGACGTAGAAGGGGTCGCCATATTCAAATCTCTGGCCCACAAGGATGGAGCAGAGGATATTGGAGATGGCCGTCTTGGTCAGTAGTCGGAGTCCACTGGCCGGATCGGACAATTCGGACAAGGCGTTCAGGTAGACCGATACCTTAGGACAGGCAAATAGGAAGATTTTTTTAAATGGGGGGGGGAGGCGGGAAGGAAGTATCTAAAAAAAATCTCTCTTTTTTTCACTCCGATCGGAAACCACCTATATTTAAAAAAAAAATTTGGTGCACGTCGAAATCATAAAATTTTACTTACTTCTTCGTTTATTTTTAAAGCGAGAATATTTTTGCCCATTCCGAATGCCTTAAGGATGTGCAGAGAGACAGTGCGCTGCTCCTTCCACAAAGGGCCCTGAGATAGCATGATCCCTGAAAGTCAAAGATGCGCGAATTAGTATTTAGTGGGAAAAAATTACAATTTGAAATTTCATCTCAACTGCATGGTAGTCGTGCCATGGTAGAAAAAAAATTCCCTTATAGGCGTTCATTTCAGAAACTTCTGTTTCTTGAGTTTATCTCTATGTTAGAAATGTAAATATTTTAAAGTATCTAAAGCATATTTTACGCTTTAAGAATATGATTCTGTGGAAAATATGAAAAAAAAGAGAATTGTTGTAAATTGGTACATGAATGGAGCTTTAAAACATTAATTTTCTGATCGCTCCATATATTTTTCTCTACAGCTTTTACTCTTTACTTAATATTGAAATAAAAATAAAGGATAAATACATTCATAGATAAAGAAATGGATTGACAGAAAGAGATAAATATTCAGATAAATACAGAGAGAGTGTGTGTGTGTGTGTGTGTGTGATAGAGACAGAGATAGAAAAAGATGGACATTTTAAAATGGACAAAAAATAGATAAACTACATAAAGAATTGATATGAAGAAAATCAAATGGTTAGGAAGATCTTTAGATAGGGAACGTGAGAGAGAGGAAATGTATACAAAGAGAAACACACAGAATTCGAGAGGAAACGATAATAAGAAAGACAGTTATTATACATCGCTAGCAGTTTCGTTATTTATTCGTTATCGGAACAGTTTCATTTTAGTAAATTTGCCCATAAATTTGTCGTCTATGTTAGATATTATCCTCTCGGTTGTTTTTTTTTTCTTAAGATAAACTTTGAGCTTTTTTAGTAAAGTTATGCAAAATTCGCATAATCTGTAAATACTTGCTGGGTTTTTTTTACTGTTAGCAGTGATTTTTCTTAAGTAGATTTATAAACAAAAAGGCAACTGGGCATCATGTTCTCCCTCTCAACCCAGTCAATAACCAATTAGAAAAACGTACCTCTATTGGGATCCTCTCCTACAGCGTTGGTGGACATTGAGGCCGGACGGTCGCTAAGAGTTTCTCCATTCTTGACATAGCCCTGGTATATCATGTCATACGAACTAAGGACAACCACCAGTTTAGAGGCGAAGTATAAGCTGAATATTTCTCCTGTCCTTATCAAATGAAAATATATATTATGTGAAAAGTAGGTGGTTGTGGTGGTGGTGGGAGGGGGGAGTAAAAAGCGAAAGAAAAATTCCAACTACCTAAAACGTTTTTTCGGCTCATATCTTTTATTTCCCTTAATTTGGTCAAGATCTTTGCCAACATCATTTTAAAGTTGCCCGTTGCTTATGAGGAAGAAAAAGACATGATGTCGTTTCAGCTGAAACAACGCTAAGTTACTGGTTCTAAACATTCACTCCTCGACAGCAAAAGTGCGATAGGTGTTTTAATAAGCTTCAACAACTTACAACAGTCTTGCTCTTAACGGGCATCTTGTGCTGAGGGTAATATGATATTATTTAATGAAAATGTAATGGGCCTTGCACATATTGAAATCAAATTGTTAAGGATCACTGGTGACGTCACACTTTCTCTCTGAGATGAAGATGCGAAATAAATATCGAACTAAGGTATTCTTTTGATTGAAAGAATAACGTCATAAGAATAATTGATTCGTGTTATTCCTCCAAAACTTACGAATTTTTCCATTCTTCAATCTGTTTCCGCATTCCTTTCTTGAGATAGGGCAGGTGTCCAAGAATGGGATAAGGTCTTACCGGGACAGGAGGGATGTTTTTAGGGGCCCTGGAGGAGAGCAGGTACTTGAATAAAACTGTCAGGCTCAGAGTGAGTGCCGAATATGTCAACACCTGTCTGGTCCACGCTCCTAGGTTCTCAGATGCCTCGGACGCCATGCTTGGAGAGAAAACAAAGATCTAAGTAAAATATTGTCTGGTTCGGTATATTAATACGTTTTTTACACTGTAAGAATATTAAGAATACATAATTATGAGCATATTAGTAACAGAGTTATTGCTGAAAGATAGAGTTTTTTCAGCAATTTGCATTAATTTGTTTCTTTTTTTTTTGTCACTTGGTATCCTTTTTCTTATTTCCATGCATCCTTTCTTTCTCTCCTTAATTCTTTCTCTAGCTCTATTTAACGGCTAACTACCTATTAATCTATCTGTCTAACTATCTATTTACCTATCTATCTATCTATCTACCTACCTATTTATCTTTCTCTCTATCTATCTATTTATCTACCTATCTATCAATCTATCTGTCTATATATACTTTTTCTTCTTGAATCTTTCCATCTGTCTATCTATCGGCTTATCCATCAATCCATCCATCCATCTATCTATCTATCTATCTATCTATCTATCTATCTATCTATCTATCTATCTATCCATCTCTCTATCTCTCTATTTATATCATATATCCAAATTCTTTAAAATTTTTCTGTCTACCTATCTCTTTCATAATATTATTCTATTAAGTTACATAAGAACATTATCTATATATCTGTCTTTCATATCTATTTTTCTGTCTAGCTATTAATTCAAATATTTATCTATCAATCTATAAAGCTACCTATCTGTTTTTCGATATATCTATAAGTCTTTCATATCTATTTTTCTGTCTAGCTATTAATTCAACAGTGTATTTATCAATCTATCAAGCTTTCTATCTGTTTTTCGATCTATCTATCCATAACTATTCATCTATATAATTTCTTTATTCATCTATCTGTCTATGTTGTACTTCCTTTTTCTTATTTTTCTTTCCTCTCTCCTTTTCTCTATTTCTGTCGCGTAACTCCCTCGTCTTTCTCTAAGTAACTAATTAATAATGTCGGTTGTAATATTTAAAATTTAAGCAATTTTATCTAAAATCTAACAATCTGCTATCTATTTATCTGTCTATTTATCTATCAATCTATTCATCTATTTACTTATCTATAAGTACATAGATCATTTTATATATATATATATATATATATATATATATATATATATATCCTTCTGTTTATCTTTCTTGCTAGCTTTCTATCTCTTTAATCAGAAAGCTATCCATCTTTTTTAAAATATTAGTATCTCCTTACCTGTCTGACGAACTCTGGGTGTGACCTTGTAAACGCAAGCGTTCTTTACAAGTATGAAAAAAAAACCTCACGTTTATGTCTTAAACGAAGGCCCTCTGAGGGATTTTTTCACAAACTTAAAGCGTAATATATTGATTCGATATCTCCCCCTTAATATGTATAGAAGGGAAGAAAGAAGCAATACCTTTCAGGTCAAAATATGTGTTGTATATTTCTTAAAGGTTATGCAATCATGGTTGGCTGATTTTATTACAGGTTAGATATAATTATTTTGCATAGCGAAGCAGTTTGTATCAGTCACTTGGGTTCAGTTTTTATTTCTTGTACATTAAGATTTTTCAAAACCATTGGCGCAAAAATCAGTTCCTCTATTAACTCTTGCGAAAATAAATTGTACTTGCAACTTAAAGAAAAGTTTAAATAAGCACGTCCGCTTTGATTGGCATAAATACAAGTCCAAGCGTCACACTACACATCATGTGTTGAAACTTCATGGACCATAAACCTCAGAAATAAATTGCAAAACCAAAATACTTTTTCTCAAACCATTAGCCAAGCTTGTGCAGCTTTCATGATTTTTTTCTTCTAGTTATATAACTCTAATTAATGTGAATAAAACGAAGCGTGTAAATAGCAGTATCGATAAACCCAAGAAAGACGAGGCGTGTATAACTTTTTTTTCCATATGAGTAAGAGAAATGGACTGCAATACCCGTAAACTTACACAATGGTGTTGAGATAGTAGAGAGCTCCTTGATTTCTATGGTTCATATCATTATCTTTCACCCTTCACTACAGGAGATAATTGTTCTTATCTTGTAACCCCCCTCCAGTTTGAGAGCTCTTTTTACTCTATCTTAGCATTTCCTAAATATTAATTCGTAAGATTCCGCACAGTTACGATTTGATTCTTGCTATTTCTACTACTACTGCTACTACTACTACTACTACTACTACTACTACTACTACTACTACTACTACTGCTGCTGCTGCTGCTGCTGCTGCTGCTGCTGCTACTACTATTACTACTACTACTACTACCACTACTTTTACTACTACTACTACTACTACTACTACTACTACTACTACTACTACTACTACTACTACTACCACTACTATTACTACTACTACTACTACTACTACTACTACTACTACTACTACTACTACTACTACTACAACTACTACTACTACTACTACTGTACTGCTGCTGCTACTACTACTACTACTACTACTACTACTACTACTACTACTACTACTACTACTACTACTACTACTACTACTACTACCACATCAACTCCTATAACAGTTTTGATAAAAGATATTGTTCTCCTACTTCAGTTTCTGTTCCTGCTTATCCCAGACCCACGTTACCACTCCTGTATCTCTCCGTCTGCAATGACTCAAAAGTAAATGAGATTACGCATGTGCAAACATTCGCATAATGCAAATTATTGGCCCATTCATTTGATTATGCAAGAGCACGAGTGTTCTGTATGCCATATTTAGCATGATATTAATTGATTGATGTTCTTTTCTCAGCACATCACGCACGAGGAAACTCATGACCTAATTTCATTCACATTTAGTTCTTTCATGTACGCGTAGCATGCATGATAAAGGTGGGAAATAGTCTAGACGGAAGGACATCTTTCTTGCATTTTTCTGTTTTGGTTTTCCATTTGTCTTGGTTCTTTTTTTGATGTTGTTGTTATTGTTTTTTCTAAAGGAGCGCTGCTGTACTCTGTCTTTTAAAACTACCGTTGCTCTTGTGAAGTTCACAGTTTAATAACCGATGTGTCTCTGTTATGTTTTCTTACAAAACAAAATAAAGTGGTGTAATATGCGCTAAAACGCTGAGATTTATAATCTGATCGGAATGATTCAAAAACAGTTAAATTTAAACATAAGAATAAATCAAAATATTATAGCAATATTGCTACTAGATTATGATTATCTATTTATCTCATGTCTCTTTCTCAGCTTCAATATCTTCTTCCTTTTCTGTTTCTTTCTCTTTCTTTTCCTCTCTTTCTATATCTGTCTTATTTTGTATTTCCCCCTTAATCTCTTTCTCTTCTTTTTTTTTTTTTTTTTTTTTTTATTTGATACTGTTTTCATGACTATTTAAGCTTATAACCCAGACACGTGTATGAAACCTTAGTTACACAGTCCAAGACACCGCAAAAAAAAACAATCGAAGTCTTCTTCGATGCTTTGTTAAAAAAAAAAATAACGATAATGATAATAATAATAATAATAATAATAATAATAATAATAATAATAATAATAATAATAATAATAATAATAATAATAATAATAATAATAATACTAGTAGTAGTAGTAGTAGTAGTAGTAGTAGTAGTAGTAGTAGTAGTAACAACAACAACAACAACAACAACAACAACAACAACAACAACAACAAAAACAACAACAACAACAACAAAAACAACAACAACAACAACAACAACAACAACAACAACATAAACAAGAAGAAGAAGGAGAAGAAGAAGAAGAAGAAGAAGAACAACAACAACAACAACAACAACAACAACAACAACAACAACAACAACAACAAGACGAAGACGAAGAAGAAGAAGAAGAAGAAGAAGAAGAAGAAGAAGAAGAAGAAGAAGAAGAAGAAGAAGAAGAAGAAGAAGAAGAAGAAGAAGAAAATGAAAGCAAAGTTCTCTTCTTACTCTTTTTAATATTTGTAACTGTTCAAATTCTAACCTCTTCTTAAATGAATTCAGGATTACTAAAACATTCGATACTTCAGATTTAAATTAATCCTTTCCTCTAGTTCCAATGCAATTTCCGTTCAATCAAACGATGAGAAACTTAAACGAAACTCAATAGAAAAACTCCCAACTAAATTCATGTTGAAGCCTACGCCTGGTGTCATCTAGTAGTGCACGCACTATCTTTGTCAAAAAGATGTATTGGCTCTTATGTGTTGTCTTTGATAACTCAGCCGGTAGGGCACACGAGTGACATGCGGAGTTACTGTGATCGTATCTTGATCTATTTTAGGAAGTGGCAGGGTCAAATTTATCTGTTGAGTTTAAAAGAAGATTTAAGAGAAGAAGCGAGCAAGCCAAATCTGTCACAAAAATGCTTTAATTGCTAGTTTTTATTAATTTTTTCCCAAAACAAATATTCATTTCAATTGAAGCTTCAAAACAAATTCAAACTTTTGCTCCATGTATCTTTATCATTCTTTTCATCTACAAATAAAAAAAACTAACAATGCGGTGACCATTTTCTTCAAGTAATAGACTAACATTCTTTTAATGAATTTCGAAAAAGAAATTTAGAAAGAGAAATAAAAATTGGGCAAAAGAAATCGATAAATGAAGATGTAAGATAGATGCCCTTTAAAGGGAAGGTAAAAACAATTAAAGT
The DNA here is from genome assembly GCA_033675545.1 of Elysia crispata. Taxonomy (NCBI): domain Eukaryota; kingdom Metazoa; phylum Mollusca; class Gastropoda; family Plakobranchidae; genus Elysia; species Elysia crispata. The sequence goes on along the minus strand of JAWDGP010004033.1, from coordinate 409,920 downwards.
AAAGCAAGTGATACGAGAAAATGAAGCGGTTTAAATATCATTTGACAATCAAAATATGAAATGTGTAACTTTATTGCATTAGTAATACTTAATGACGAATAATAAAACACCTTCACTCACTGGTAGACACATGCTTCATCAAAGTTTCACGTTAAGGCAATTTGTTCATTTTCTTTTATACATTTTATTTGCAAGCAGGCATTTCTAACAGATAATTAGTAGTTCTACATGATTAGAAATCTTTAAATCTTGCCTAAAAGTCTGATATGAAGCATGAACCAACTTAAAAAGAAAAACATGTAAACATGTCTAACAAGCCAGATGTCGACATTATATCAACAGCTTTAAGTCTCACGATAAAAGGAACATTGCTCCATAATCTACTCCATGAAAATGTCAAATTTGCAATAGCAATAAATCAATGATATAAATATAACTTGAAAAAAAAATTAAAGATTCCATGTTGCAAGGTCAAGACTTCTTTAGGCCAAATACCCTGTCTAGAAACGTCCTTGACCTCCTCTTATAGTCGATAATCTCTTTGCAGAGCGTGTGAAAGGCGTCCACAACACGTGTGACATCCTCTGAAGCGGAAACCTCCATGAAGCAGCAGCCCATGTCAGCCGCAAGTCTAGCACCTGCCGTGGTTTAAAAAAAAAATGAAAAAGGCGACGTTCATTTTGTGGTCAGCCAAGCATGCAATAAGATCGTGTTGATCATTGACTAGCAAGAGTTTATTCGATGTGCAGTGAAGTTTAAGGACTTTGAACAGAAAAGCGGACATGAAATTAGTTTATTGTAAGTTAAACAAGTAAGTGGCAGACGAAATGAAAGTAATTCAGCAGAGAGTGGATATGAGATAAGACTTCGGTTAGCTGCGATTCATAGGGAATAAACAGCCATGGAATCACTGTATCACTCCTTTATATAAAACCAGGGTTAACCCCTCTAAATAGTTAATTTTTCGAGACGAAAAGATTAGTCTCATTGTAAAAGTAAAATACATAAACTATCTTCCTGATTTACTATTTAAAAATTTTATTGAAAGTTTGAGCAGAAAAAATAAATAAATATTAATCTATAGTATTAATAAAAAGGGTATAAGTACGTTGCAGAATCAAAAGCAGGAATGGAACAATCAACCATGAAGAGTGAAAAATACAGCAAGTCATAAAAAGAAAAAATGAATTGGGCAATGAAAATGTTTCAGCCAGTGCTTTGACGAAAAACAAATGGAAAAAATAGAGTCACACCTCTTACTAAGTCTTAGTTTTCAGCATTAAAGAATGTAAAAGTAAACAGTAATAAAGATTCGGAGTAGCCAAGATTAGGCTTAAGTGCATAAAGCCTTTAGAATTATTGTTACGATGCATTTCAAATTTTCAAAATAAAAAATTTTTACCCAACAATCGTTATTCCGATTCTCTTTTCGGCTCTGTATGAGGCATGCTTGGTTTTATGAAACCTCGGAAACGCATAACTTGTTTTAACACGGCGGCTCCCTATTGTGAATTCCTATGAAGGCCCTTAATCTATAGCTGGAAATAGTGAGTGACATGGGCCGTGCCAAAAACCAATCCTTATTTTTAATCCCCCCAAAAAGTATCTTTTTTAATTATGTTAGGAGCTAATCGCATGCTTTCATACTTCTCACTTACTTAGGTGATAATTCATAGAACCATTGTCTTTCTGCAATTATCTTTAACGCAATTAAACACTATAAGCCAAAAAGTGTTCAAGTAGCCAAAAGCCAATCCTTATTATTAACCAAAAAAGTAACTTTTTTTAATTATGTTAGGGATTAATTGCATGCTTTTATACTTCTCACTTACTTAGATGAAAAACCATAGAACCATTGTCTTTTTGCAATTATCTTTGACGCAATTAAACACTGTAAGCCAAAATTTTCCAAATAGCCTTGAACAACATGCAACCAAATTATAATACTTGTTTGAATGAAATATACCGAGTTTAACCTTACGGCTCTCTTAACTAAAGCCTCTGGAAAGAATTTTCGTTTTGCAAATTAATATGAATATTGTTGATAATAATGTGGTGAAAAGGTATGTTTTCCATTTTTATGATGGTCAAATCCTTCTGAACGGAAATAGCAAGTGAAAATCTGTAGCTTTGAACAATCCGCTAAGGAAAGTCACTGTGGCAAATGCACCTAAAATAGATTCCAACAGTGTTTTCCCTTGATAAGTATCTTCTGGTCGTTTCTCGGAAGAACAATGGTTAATGCGTTATTTTTGAAGAAGTAAGAATCCAGCAAAAAAATCCGATTCTAAGTAACAATGATAAAACAGCTTTGCAATTCCCAAAAATTAAAAAAAAAAATCATCATGCATAATATTTTAGAGCTTTTATAAGGTTCTTTAAAGGAAAGCGTTAAAGGGTCATACAGATGAACTCATGCCGAAGACAATAATAATGAACGGTAACGTGGACGGACAAATCGCATGTATTTTCAAAGGGTTTGAAAAGCAATATTCAATATGAACCACTGGAAAGATAGAAGGCATTGGTAAATAAAGCATTTTACGAAATATGTGAAGCCCAACGAAATCATACCCTCTTAAGTCTTACTCTAGCTGCTCGTGACTTTGCACATAAAATAGAAAAAAAATGGCGGTGTCGGTAGTCTTCCTTTGCCATTCACTGATTACTTTTATTAACAATTATTTGCTCTTTTGTTGGTATATACACAACCTAAAGTTAAAAGGTAAATAACTAATTTAGACTATCAGGCCCATTGCATTAAAACAGTTGTCGGTAAGCTGCTTTCTAGAACTAGATTTTGATTTTTTTTAACTCTATTTTGGCTCTGGGCTATGAGCTTGGTACAGAAGCCTCATCATACCTTCCTCTTGATTAACTTGTCGCGCGTGCGCCAAGTCTGCTTTGTTCCCTACCAACACGACTGGCACATGCGCAGCTTTCTTCATCTCCTCCAGCTTCCGCTTCGTGTCTGGTATCACGTCAAACGTTTTTCTGGACGTCACCGAGTAAACCATGAGAAAACCGTCCGCCCAGCGAACCACGTCATCTCTGGCCCCAAAGTCTTCGTTCTGACATCATTCAAGAAAAGAACAGAAAATCTGTATTTTACAGATCTATTTTAAGTTACTTATAAACGCATATTAGAAAGCTATAAATCCCTCAAAAAATATGTAAAGGTGTAATACCTTGAGGAATTTCATGGTTACACATCCATTTAAACCTATATGATAATGAGTGTGTAAAAGGATCTATTACATCAAATGGATTTCAAATTTAAAAATAAAAAATTTTTTGCCAACAATCATTATTTCGATTCTCTTGGCTGCTATCTTTGAAGCATGTTTGGTTTTATGAAGCTTCGAAAACACATGGTTTAGTTTAACAAGGCGGTTCCCTAATGTGCATTCCTATGAAATAAGGCCCTTAATAGATGGCTGAAAGATATACTCTTTGAATTGGCTTCCTTCCTCCATGGATGCAGCCTAGACCATGGACCAAAAAATCTTGATATGCAGTCTTTTTTAAAGTAACCTAATAGTCTTTTTACTGAATAAATTTATTGATTCCTGAACGAAGCTAAACTTTTAAAGACCTGGTTTTGTTCAAACTAAATAATGGTTGAGAAAGTTTGGCTATGAAATAAGTGACTACTAAAGCAGTTTGAACAATCGTGATGAAAAGCTTCTGCAGGCAGCCACTTTGACGTTGGAATCTTTTGGACTGCTTGCAAAACTAAAGAATTTGTCCATACTTATAGAAATCTCTAGAGGGTCAGAGGAAAATTCTCTCAGAAAGTATAAGAGGAGGATAATTCTACGTCTGTCGCCAACAACTCTGTCTGGGACAGTGCTTCAGGTAACATTACACTTTGGACGCCATGTCAAGAACTGAATGAACAAAAATAACGTGGAATGGACAATTCTATCTGAACAGAATGAAAGGAACCGGCGCAGACAGTCTACCCGTTTTTGTTTTGTTTTTTTTTTTTTTTGTTGTTGTTGCTGTTGTTGTTTTTGTTGTTTTTTGTTTTCTGTTTTGGTTTTTTGTTGTTTGTTCGTTTGTTTGGTTTTTTTATTTATGTTTTGTCTTTTTGCTGTTGATTGTTGGTTGTTTTTTTTTTATTTCGGCTTTTGAGGTATCAGATGGGGGGGGGGGGGGGGGGGGGGGGGGGGGGGGTGAAAGAGGGATAAGTGATTATGCAAGAGAATGTTATACTAGAGAAAATGATAAATTTGTAGTGCAAATTACCAAAGCAAAACAAAAATGAAAAAAAAAATCCTATCTGCACAGAGCCCAAACTCCTCCCCTAATCCAAAACCAAATCCCAGAAAGGAAAAATCGATAAAAAATAATTTGACTCCTTCATGTAATAGATTCTTTAGCCCTTGAAATCAGCAAAATACGGCAGCTCAACCAAAGATTATCAGTTCAGCCGTTACCAAAGCTTAACAGGGAAAGGCACGTTACAATGTGGTACACAGTATTTTTTCTATAGAACAAATTGACACGCTCGGACTCAGTTTTTTGTCTTAACGTTGATCATTTGCGATGTACCCTTTTATTCTTAACTTTGAACAACGATCATTTTGGATTAGTTTCTTTTAACAACGATTTTTTGGCAAAAATAAAAATTTCGGAAAAAAAAAGAGAGAAAATCCGGCTCACTGACTCAACTTTATGATATTTCTGAAACTATGTCAATTTTTAACTTATTATGTAGATGAAAAGGGCTAAGTTGAATATTAGATTTAATGGATGTCATTGAAATAAAGGGACCTTACCCAGATCCTGTTCTTAGGCTAATTTTTTAGGATAGTGAGTTGACGAAATCCCAATAATCGAATCGTTTAACTATTAAATCTGTAAGATCAATCTTTGTTAACTCAAATCTTTTTTCATTTGTCTGTAATTTTTTATCTTTTTTCATAGACCTTTTTTTAAATTCAACTTTGTGGTAAAAACAGGACGACTGCTTTTTGTTTGTTTTCGCTGCGATTTCGAAAGCGCCTTATACTTATGCTGTTTTGATAAATGAGTCTACTTAGGTCGAAAAATGAAGCAAATATGAATGGATGCATCTGTAATTTGCTCTGCAAAATACCAAGTGTCATATGTAATGATTTTCACAAAACATCTAATTCCACTGTAAACATCAATCTGTTTCTTAGGTAAGAACTTAGCTTTGCCGTAGCTGTCACTGTATGCTTCATCCCCTCCAGAAAGTGGGTTAATTTCCTGCTAACCAAACCGATCGGGGTAGATCTAATTAAAGGACTGCTTAACGGCATTCGGTGCGTCTGGCTGCATGCAATAACCCTGCTGTTTTAGCTCTGGCTTGACCACGCGCCTGCCAGTACACCAGGGGATACGAACCAGAGCCTAAGTGCAGGACCTCCGTGTCTGGCCGTAAATAAATCTGGCCGTACTTACAGCTCTGTTCAGAAGCGCTTTGCGTTTATGATATGCTTATTTTGGGCTAGCTTTACCTCTGGTCAGGTCACTGTGATTTTAAGAGTCCCACCTGGAGTTTATGGCACCACGACCAGAGATGCCATCCGTCTGTTCAGTTTTATATCATTCGGTCATAAGGGTAAGTCCGCGATTTAATTGGATGAAGCTTATGAGTGGGATCAAGCTTGAATAAAGAGATTTCTGGTTTTTAGAAATCTTTCATGCGATATCGTATTTAAACTGGACCTAATTTGGTTTGATAAGGGTATGATTGTTCTGGTACGAATTATGAAACACTGAATTCCGGTGGTATTTGTTTGTTTGTTGCTTGATATAGCCCGTCGGTCCACGTTTATAATCTCAGTCCTCTTTGTATTTGGAATTTGAGTTCCCTTTCAGCAGGGCAAAATTGATAAGATTTGAGGCTAAACGAACGCTCTCTTCCTGTGCGATAAAGTTAAACGTGTAAAAGTTTTAACAGTTTGTAAAGTTAGCACCAAAATAAACGTATTTTTGTGTTTTGGAAATTTTCCCTTCACCATGACCTCGTTTATATGACTGCTTATGGGAAATAATTTTCTTACATGTGACCCATGTTACTGTAATTTTACGCAAATTCTAGAAATTACAAATCTATTCTTTATTTTTCTATAAGATGGATAAATAATCTTATAGAAGATAGGTCTACAAAATGACTGTAGGTTTTAACTAAAAAATCCTTTAATGATTAAGTTACCTTTTCACCAAGAATTTAATGTTTTCTTTTATGTGCGCCAAAACCAACAAACAGTTCACGTGGTAGATTTAAGATGACGGAAAAAGGCTTTAGCTTCTCCGTTTACTTTCTTTTGCACTTTCTAGTTTTTTCTAACAACAGAGCTGATTTATAACGTGACATGAGAGAAATAGTGGGCTTGCAATACGTTTTGTTTCATATCAACTCCACTTGCCAATTTTTTTTCTTGCAAGATATTTTTGGCGTGAACAGGGAAATATATCACTGTAACAACAATCAGCGTGCCTAACTATGTCTCATTTATAGAAAGCTTTGAGAGAAACTATCAATAATTGAGGAAATTACCTCAAGAAACGTTCAGTTCTTCCTGTCAAAAAAAAAAGAAAAATTTGTAACAAATAAGTTACGTGTATGAAAATCTTTAACGTTTTTTTTTTTCAACCGACTTTCTGTACCTGGAAAATTTGGGTCTAGAATGTTGCGGTTGTTTTTTTTTTTTTTTTTTTTTTTTTTTTTTTTTTTAAGTTTCAAACTTATCGCTGGGAACTGTTTTTCTCACCTTTGAGTTTCTGTTTATATTGAGACTCTCCTGATTATATTCTACTGTCAAGTAACTTCAGTTTAGTACAGCTTAGTCTCAAACGAGCCAGGTGAGCAGAGGGCGATATCCGCTTATTATGAAGTCTCACCTGGTATTTATATATTTGATAGTTATGGGAGGGGACTAATGAGAAGCTTTACCTTTTTGTTTCTTTTTTCTGTTTTTTTTTTTCTTCTTTTTTTCCTGTATTCTTTTAAAAACATTGCATCTTTCATGAGGATGTGTTATTTTTCTGGGTCGATTCCTTCCCTAACTACGTTTACCTCATGATTGAAATTGGTACAAGTTGTCTCTAGTGGTGTTGCAGTTTAAGATAATTATGCTCTCAGAGCGATAGGCATAATTCAAAGACGGTTCCATATAGTTTTGCTTGAGCTGTTGATTATTTAGACTGCTCAGATGCTTATCTCTGTCCAAAGTGACATAGTTTTATAGAGATCGAGATCCCTGCTGTAGGTCAGTTACATTTAACAGACCTTTGTGGCATGTGCATGTGGAAAAAAACATAAATTTGGAAAGAAAAAAGTATATTTTATAAGAACTGTAAAAACGATAGCGGTCTGATATGGTGCAAAAGCCAAGATCAAAGAAATCTACACTTCAATCTTAAGATTGATATGGACAGAATTCGAATATTTTTTTTTAATTTTTGTTTCTCTAGAGACGTCTGCATAGGTATAGGATCAAGTCCAGGAAAGTGAGCATAACATGGCACATACTTGATGCCTGGCATGAGTTATACGATAGAAAATTGTTGAGGATATTATCGTGCTCATGTCCATGTCTTCTATCCTACTGCCGTTCGAGCTCTTGTCTTACCCTATGATACACTTTACTACTGTGATCCGTCGTACAGGTAAGTTTTCAAGGTTTCGTTCGCGTTGGAAGACAGCTTGAAGCAAATAGTTCATTCTATCGTTTTAATAAGATTTTAGTTTGAACATAACCTTTCTTGTATCGCTACAATTTTCATTATCAGGTATTACTTACGTTTGATCTGGTATCCAAAAGTTCAAATGTTACCGACTCTGCGTCGAGGATGGTCGTGCATTTATACTTGTTTTCTGAAACGAATTTGATATGAATTCGGTATAGTTATATTTTCTACTCGAAATATTTTTCTTTTTGCTTTGAGTCATGCATTACAACAAGTTGAGTTTGTTTATATAACATGTCTTATTTATCGATCTTACTTTTTTGTATTCTGCTTTCTACCACATTGAAAACAATTTTATAGTGCTCTTTTCTTTTCTTTGAAAATTTTGTGAAATGACTTCAATCGTTATCCTACTGTGCTCCTTTTTTTAAACGCTTTAAAACCATGTTGTTTTTGACGGGTTGTTTACACGAGGGAAAAATATAAAGGTTAAATATATGAATTTGAAAAGGTATCACAAAACCCTGTGTTACTCCACCTACCACTTGCTTGGTCGTATTCTCCAATGAAGCGTTTGGTCAAAAATCGCACGCACAAGGCTGAAAGGTGAATAAATGGACTAAGTTATTGAAAGTGCTTAAACTTTATGCAAATGATGCAAATGACAAAATCAATTTGAGTTCCATCACAAATATGTAGATAAGACGTAATGGAAGGAGGAATATAAATCTTCCAAGTAAGATCAGAAAAGAGGAAAAAAATTCTGTTATATGAAAAGGAAAAAGAGAAAAAGAAAGGAATCCAAAGAGCGAGATGGACAAACGGTTTTGGTAAGAAGGAAAGGGCAAAGACTGTAGTTTAACATGCAAGAGAGAAAGCTAAGTAGAGATAGCTTCCATGCAAAAGTTTGCTCTTTAGTAATGCTAAGATAATGTGCGACGTAGTAGATTTTACTACCGATTCAAAAATACAGCGAAGCCTCTAAGTAGGCACATGGAAAAATGTATGCTAAACTATCGAGCATAATAATTGGTTATACAACTTTGCCCTTTCATAACGAGCAACAACAAATTTAAAAATGTAAGTTTCGAGACAGAGGAGAGAGTAGGAGAGAAAGAGAGAGAGAGAGAGAGAGAGAGAGAGAGAGAGAGAGAGAGAGAGAGAGAGAGAGAGAGAGAGAGAGAGAGAGAGAGTGAGAGAAGAATTTTCAAACTGATCGATTCGCCTAAAAATCGTTGCACCCAATAAAAGGTTAGCGACTTCGCCTATGGATTTGCTTTGAAGCGAAGTTGCAAAATGAAGAGAAAAATTCATACAATGACATTCTTGGCATTCCTTGGGGATGCGTAATTTTACGAACAATTGAAAAGAAAGCCTATTAAAAATTTCAAGCTATTTCCAGCACAATTGATAAGTCAGGTCATGACCCAGGCTTCCTATAATATGTGCAGGCCAAGTTACCGAAGTGAACAAACTTCTTCAGTAGGGTAAGTGTAAAAGTGAGCTATATCATTAAACTATTTGACAGAGGTAGGACAGTAAGATATTTTTTTTCTAGTGAAGGCCTGATTATAAGTGCGTTCTGAGTACCATTCTGAACTAACCATGCTCAAAAGTTAAAAGAAATAGATCACTTCAACTCAAACATGCAAATGTTTGTTTACTTCGGTGACTTGGCCAGTATGAACTTTAGGAAGCCTCGATCATGACTATATAAATTCATTGGCAAAGTTAGAAAAAAAATTAGGAGTTAGCGAATGACTCACATGAAATAAGAGAATATTATTATTATTATTATTATTATTATTATTATTATTATTATTATTATTATTATTATTATTATTATTATTATTAATTATTATTATTATTATTATTATTATTATTATTATTATTATTATTATTATTATTATTATTATTATATATATATTTATATATACATAATTATATATATATATATATATATATATATATAATCATCTGCTGTTTGTATGCTTGATTATCAGAACATGGTGATTACAGTGGCAAGAACAGTTTTCATATAAGAATCAAATATGAAAGCGATATCAAAACACAAAATTCGACATCAGCGAAAAGAAGCATTTCTTAAGGTGAAAGATGGTAAACATTTTAGAAAAGACAGATATACAACTTGAAAAATCAAACACAAAAAACAATTTTGTTTCTTAATAATTATTTGCTTTTCAAAATACGAAACTGCCTAATTATTAAGGATTGAAAAATACAAACAAATTAGTTGATAACAGAGTTATCCTTTCGTAATTCTTTCCTAGGTTTTGATAGTGCGCAAAAGAAATCTAAATCGTTGCTTATACTAATTAGTTTATTTGATTGTTCAATACTGCTCGTTAAGTAAAAGGTGATCTTAATATAAACGACTTGAGATCACTTTCTTGTGGACTAGCTGTATCAAACAATGAAAAAAACAAATCTTATTCTTCGCTTCTCCTTGTTCTTGTTCTTCTAGTTCTTCTTGATTTCCTTTTGCTTTTTCTTGTTGTTCTTTTTGTTATTGTTCCTGGGTTGTTCTTCTTCCTCTCTTTTATTTTGCTTCTTCTTTTTAATTCACAAATGCATTGTCAAAAGATAAGGAGTTTTATTCCTGCGTAGATGTGACCTTCAGATGAAGAGAACTCCTTCTACATTCATTTCCAGGCGTTTGAAGACTAATTTATAATTAATGACTCCACTCTTACGATCAGTGGCTCTTTTCTGTTGCCAATCATGCTGCCTGATAACTTTGTTTCGGCTCTTCATTTCTTGTCTGATACGTTAAACCTGATGAAATATTGTCTGTGTGGTCGAACTATATCACATATTAAGCATATCCAGTGATATCTCGGTAAAGCGGCAATATCGATCGTAATTTTTTTTTAAGGAACAGGCCGGACATTCCGCGAAGTTGGGCGAATGAAATAATTTAGTTTTACTTTGAAGCTACTCGAGCTCTTTGAAATTTGAAAGCAACTTAATTTAGTAACATGAAGTAGAAGAATTATTGATGTCAAGTGACTTGATGGCGAAATTTTCATGTTCTTGATTTTTATCTCATCTTCCCAATTGTTATTACTTTTTTATCATTTCATTTTCTCACACCTTCCTCATTAGTCTATCATTGGAAGTTTGAAGTCATCGAGTGCAGAAAATGGAATGTTTACAAAAAAAAAAGGGGGGGAGGATCGTTTTTCTCTTCGAAACACAAACGAAAGACATGTTACTGGAAGAAAAAAAACCGGTGTGAGACACAGTGTAAATACAGACACATAGAGAAGAATAAGATGAGAGAAATATGAAGTGAAAGAGGCGGTGGTAGAGAGAGGAAGAAATAGAGGGGAGAGATGTGTTTGCTTAAGATGGAGGGGGGGGGGGGGGTCGGATTTGCGGCAGAGGAGTTGACGAGTTTAATTTCCACCAACTAATGACTTACAACCAAACTTCTGTTGACTACCGCTTGGTTAACGCCCTTGAATTACTCTCTTTACACAGAATAGATTGGTTTCTCGGCAGGTTTACTCTATCGAGTAAATATTCTCTTACAAAGAAATAACTTTTCTTTAACAGTTATTGTTAGGTAGAGAGGATAGTTTATGAAACAAGAGATTCAGATTGTTATTGGTTATAAAGGGCAAAAAGGGGCGGTTGGAAGGCAAATTTTACAACGGCTTTTCTTTTGCCTTTTTTACCGTTTTGAAGCTATTAGCAGGGAATGAACAAGTAGACGCGGAACAAAGGGTAGGTGGAGGCAGTGGAATAGATAGAGAGATAGAGAGAAAGAAATAAAGAGATGCTGAAAACATAAAAGCTTAGATACAAAGAATTAGAATTATAATAAATATAAAGGTGTAGACGATTTTACCTTCAAAGATAAAAATATGGATAAAATGATGAATGAGTAAGTGAATGTGTTAACGTAAAGGTGAGGAAGAATCAGATATAAAGAGTGCAAAAAAAATGAATAAAAGAAGTCAATTTAAAAGAAAGAAAAAAATGAGATATAACGCTTCGATATTGGAAGCAAAAGCATGTTAGATATCATTCCCACTGGAAATGTATTGAAAAAATTTTTAATAAGTAAGATTTAATATTGTATTGAAACTAAAGTTTATAACACAATAAAATCATACTGCTTAGATCAAAAGCAGTTATGAAATCGGAAACAGGTCATTAGGACCTCCTTACAAAATAATGTAAAATATTTTCATTGTTTTGAAGTGGTATAGTAAAATATTAGAAGAAGATTTAATCGGAATGACATTTCCTGTGTCCGTACATAAGTTTCTCTCTTCATTGCTTCTTTATGTTTGAAATTACAAAGTCTTGAATGTCGATAAGCCCTCAACAGTTTTTTTTTTAACTTTTCTTCGAGTAACTGGCATCTTTTCATAGAGTGAAAATTAAGGGTCTTGTTTACTGTTGTTTTTTTTTTCCTTTGTTATTTAAACTCTGTTTACTTTAAGTCTCACTTTTCATTCAAATCATGTTTATCTTTCTTCTTCTTTTTTTGTTTTGTTTTGTTTGTTTTTTGTTTGTTTGTTTTTGGTTTGTTTTTGTTTTGTTTTGTTTTTTTTTTGGGTGGGGGTGGGGGGTTTCGCACATCATTATTTTTATGGGAAACATTTTTTTTATTACTGAAAATGCTTCCCTGTCTTCTTTCTATTAAGGCTAAACGATAAGAGAGGGATTGATGCAGTCAGGGTGTATATCGGCTCCAGCAGGGTGGGCTGACATTAAAATACGGGGTTACATGTCATAACATCGAAGGGTTGCATTACAGAGCAGAAAGGCTAAATTTTCAATCAAGGGTTCTAAAAAAAATAGCTGTCTGGGGTGGCATCAAGAGATCAGTGAGAACCAGTGTATAGTGTGCTGTGATTTTATTTATTATGCCAGTGTCTTGCGAAGAGTTATGAGGGTAACATAGCTCGAAAATGTTAATGCAGTGGGAAATAAGGGTTTTGGCAGTTCTTGCACTTTTTTTTCTAAACGTTACTAGGATAGCATGATTAAAAGTTACGTATTTAAAAGTAATTTTAAAAATTCTAACTATGGCATCACTGTTGTCAGATGAACTTTTCCTGTAGTTTGATTATTCGTAGCTTTTGCAATAAATTTAATGTTGAAGATTTTTTTTTTTATGTGAATATATGCTCGTGTGAGAGTGTGTGTATATATACATGTGTGTGTGTGTGTATTGGCAACGCAATCTAATAATCAAATAGACATCCATTAATACCATGCAGATAAACTGCAATCCCATGACAAAAAGTTCTTCAGGTCAAATTAAAATTTTTGATCTATCAGTTTATGCCTAACTAGAGATAATTTTTTTCGCTCCACTGCAGTTGCCCCGGAAGTTATTTTGCCGCATTTAAGATTTCACGAATTAAATCGAAATAGTCCAATTGTTCTCAACACTAATGAGTGCTTTTTCGAGTTGCAATAGGATGACCACTATCAGATGGCTTCCATTTTAAGGATTGTTAAAATCTAGCAGTTCCGGAATTTAGCTTAACTTTTAATGTAGACGTTGATTAGCTCAAACATTAGCATAGTTATAGAGTATACTAATTTGACGACAGTTTCTTACCACTTTTCCCGACGCCGGCCATTCCAAGCACGGCTATTTTTGTCTCCCCTAGAGAACTCTTTTTCCGGCGTAGATATGGCTTGAGTGTTGATGGACTGCCCGAGCCCTGGCTCTCGCCCGGTGACCCCGGGTTACTCATGGTCGCACGTGACCTTTAGGTGATCAGATAGGGTCTTGTTCCTGATGACCGGCCAGACGTTGGCTTGATTAGGCGTAGGCGTAGGCGTAGGCGTAGATTTCACCTCTGATGGTCTCAGGATTTTTTTTAAAATTCTTTTTTCTTGTCTCTTGCAGCCGATTTCAGCTATTTTTTTTTTTCTTCTTTAATTTCTCCTCCTAAACTTTTTGTAAGCTTATTATATCACAAGTTTTTGTATGGCTAAATTTATAGTTTAATTTCTACGTTTTAATTCACATACCCGAAAAATAGATGTCAAATTTTAAGACTATTCGTTAAGATCTTTTAAGAGCACTGCCCTTTCCATTTGAAATAAAAATAAAGGGCAAAACGATTTGCCAGCCTGCTTAATAATAAATTCAAATTTACAGCCTGGTTTTACATCTCCTTGCGTTTATTTCAGAGCCAGCTGTCTTAAAATCTCAGAAAGTTTTTATCACAAGGTAAAATCTCAAAACGCTAATTATGTTCCACCGTTTTGGAACCTCTTTTTCACAACTTGTGGAATTGTTTTGTACAAATCTATGATCAGAAAATCTCAGAAAGTTTTTATCACAAGGTAAAATCTCAAAACGCTAATTATGTTCCACCGTTTTGGAACCTCTTTTCCACAACTTGTGGAATTGTTTTGTATAAATCTATGATCATCTCAGCCATCCTTGATAATGCATGATTTGTGATCAAATGTTTCTTGGTGCTCAAATCTATATCATTTCTCTTTATCTTTTTTTTCCACTGTGAGCTTCTTATTCAGGAAGAGAAGGGTCCAATCTGCAAAACAAAAAAATGATGAACTGATTAATAATTGAGAGGAAATTCTAATCTTTCAAAACTGCGTGGATTTGATTTAAAAACACAAAACACTATCTCATCGAACATGGTTCAAGGATTTGCAATATTACTGATAGATTGGTAAGAAAAAAAAAGGGGGAATGTTGCATACTTTACGCGCGTTTCAAGAAAAAAACGGGCCGCTTTCTAAGGTTCAAAAAAGGAGAGTTCTGAAACCTCAAACTTTCTTCATTTGAATTGATATACCTTATAGCTATAATAATTATAGCTTGAGAGCATGACGCAAAACCTGAGTTTAAACCACAGAAAAAACGAATTTAAAAGCTTCTATTTCAGCCAAAAATTTGTCCATGCTTAGACAAGTCATGAAAAAGAAGAAAAAACAAACCACTCTCAGACAGTCTTAAAAGTTTTTTATTATTACAAAAAATGCAATTGTTCTTTTTTATATTTAAATAGTGTAAATGTGAACGTCTACATTCTACTTTTTTTTTTTTTGTTAGCTGTTATCCAACAGACGTAACAGAGTAACATTTTTGTCTGTCTGCGCTGCTTCAATTGCCGGTGTTTGTTGTTTTCACTCAGCGTCTAATACGTAAAAGGTCGCGCCCTTTGCATCGTGCGAACATGCCACATACGGCACAGAAACTCACCACGCTGATAGACAGGCATGACTGTTTTTGCCTGGAAGAGGAGAAAAAAAAACGTGGCTATCCTACAAGGGATGTACGATGAAAGGGAAAAGATGGGAGAAAGGGTAAGATTGAAGAGGAAAAAAGGAAGGGCTAGAGAAAGAAAGTGACACACTTTGATTAGTATGTAAAAATTTATCTACATTGCTTTGTTTCAGGGCAAGATTCTAAAAGAGTGTTAGGAACGCCTGCGATAAAGGTAGAGGTATTAAGAATGAGTAGATGGAAAATAGAGAGGAAAGAAAGGCAAAGAGAAAAGAAAAAGATTGAGAATGGCGATCAGAGAAAGAAGCACCACTGTGGAGATGTACTAAAGAATGTACTAGATCTAGTTAGTCTGTAAGAAAGGAGCAAGAATATGGAGATGCAGTGGCGAAAAGCTGATATCGAGACGCAATAGTTGTCATTGCGTATTTGATTAAGATAGATGGTTGAACTTAAAGAGATGATGACAATAGAGGCATCCTTCAGTCCCTTTGAGAAACAGCGATACCGATCGGGCTGTTGAAAATTTTCAAGTAAATTAACATTGTCTTCCTAAAGACCAGTGTAATATAAGCAAAAACATTTATGCCTGGAAAACTTCTTAAACCACACCTTTGAATTATTAAGGTTTGTATTACTTGAAACTTCCCTCGAGAGAAAGATCGAGGCTAATTGACTTCATAAGAGAATTGGAAAAGAAATTAAGTCTGGGAAGTGCATATGAGAAGAAGGAGGTAAGAGGGATGGAAATAGCAGCCTCCTTAAATTCCATCAAGAGACAAATCGTGGAAAAGTTCACACAAGTCGTTTGTCAGAAGAGCAGTTGATTGTTTGAGATCACCAGGGCATTGTTTTAGTTGCGGGAAGCACCCGGTGTGAAAATCGTGTTAAAAGAGCGGGCACCCTGGAGTGCTTGATGGGATTAAACCAACAGTAAATAGTTTCCGTACCTCCAGGGTGGATGTTGAAACAGTTAGCAAATTTTTTGGCACAGCATACTGTTTAAACGATCGTTACTGAAAAAAATAAGGTTAAAATAACTATTTTCTCTCATTTCCATCTTATTTTACAAAAACTTTATGTCTATTCTTTGTCTGTTAGATTTGTCTCTTTGTCGACAAGTTGTCAAGTTTGAGCTTGTGTTAATTCATTAAAAAAAAAAAAAGAAAAGATGCGGAACTATTAGCCGAAGACAGACAGGAAGATATACAATTGCATTCATAGACAAAGATAGAAATCAAAGGGAAATAATAAACACAGCCATTACAATAATTGTGAACAAAGAGTTAGGGAAGAGAGGAAGAAAGGTAATTATGTAAAGATGAAGTTTAAAAAGGCAGAAAAGCCGCGGATTTCGTGAGTAATAGAGAGATAGAGTGAGAAAACGTGAGATGAAGGACACATTTCTCATAGTTAAGACAGAAAGCGAAAGACAGAGACAGAGAGACAGAGGCAGACAGACAGGCAGAGACCGACAAAAAAAGATACAGAGTCAGATAGAAACAGAGAGAGAGAGAGAAGAAGAAGAAGAAGAAGAAGAAGAAGAAGAAGAAGAAGAAGAAGAAGAAGAAGAAGAAGAAGAAGAAGAAGAAGAAGAAGAAGAAGAAGAAGAAGAAGAAGAAGAAGAAGAAGAAGAAGAAGAAGAAGAAGCGGAAGGGGAAGAAGAAATGGAGGAGGAGGAGGAGGAAGCAGAACAGAGAGAGAGAAATAAACAGAAAAACAATTATAGATCAGAATAAGTTTGACCCACAGAGTTCAATTTTTTAAGCTTATTTCTATTCTGTGACAAGATCCAGAGTTTAGCTCTAGATCTAACTTTGAGTAGTAAGCATGGCTCTTCATCGTCATCATGGCGAAACGTATGGTTATCAGCATGTGTGCAGAGAATGAGGCACAAAATATTGATGGATAAAGTTAAGAGGTCGGGTCAGTCAACAGATCCTTTTAAAACTTAAATATCGAGAGCCTGCAAATAAATAGGCGGGCATCAATTCGCGCAAGGCAAAGATTTTTCTAGGAATTTTTACTCCGTATCTAAACAAACTGAAAAGGATGTTTGGACAGATTCTTTTATTGAAAATTGGACATGTGCAAAACTAGCTGTTTTTCAGTATTGTGACTGCTTTTAAGGAAACAAAAAAGCAGTGAAACAACTATTTTGAGATGAGATATTACTTACTCTTAGACCTAAATAAAGAGTCTTCTTCATATGTAAGGGATAACCAACTAGCTGTTAAACCAATTTAAGCTTTGAGTGCTGTTTTCCTATATGAATATTGCTATGGGCAGAATGTGGCAGAGACAATAAAAGGTAATGAATATATTTTGACGATGATTATTTAACACGTCCTTTAATATCGACAGGTAAATGACTAGGTAGGTTTAGAAGTTGATACTAATTTGGTCGAAGAAGTTCCAACTTAGATTGTTTTAGTTAGGCTTAGGGTCTGATCGAAGATACCGATAGTCTAGATTATGTAGCTCCTGCAAAAATAAAGCCAGGGTTCTAAGTTCAGATGTAAAATCGAAAAAGAGAGGGAAATTTTCAAAATCTAAGAAGAAAGAGAAAATAAATTATTTATCTGAAAAAGAAGCTGTTTAGATTGGTATGTACGCTATTGAAGAGGAAATATGTGATTTTCGGCTTTTATTACCCAACACTAATAATGATTAGAATGATTAGGAATATTGCAATGATCATGTAATAATAATAATAATAATAATAATAATAATAATAATAATAATAATAATAATAATAATAATAATAATAATGGTGATGATGATGATGATGATGATGGTGACGATGATGATGATATCGATGATGAAAGTGATGACGATGATGATGATGGTATTATAATAATAATAATAATAATACTAAGAAGAAGAAGAAGAAGAAGAAGAAGAAGAAGAAGAAGAAGAAGAAGAAGAAGAAGAAGAAGAAGAAGAAGAAGAAGAAGAAGAAGAAGAAGAACATGCAGTAATAGAATTGGACTAGTTTGTGTTCAAAGGCTAACAAGAAAAACTCTACCACGCTGGTATTTTAAGACGCATAAGAATTTTTTTGCGTTGCATGCATCGGATGCCCAAAATATCAACTTGCGGTCGTTTGAAAGCGATTTGTCATTAATTGATAGGAGCTGCAATACGAAAAAAAAAAATCTTCAGAGAGTAATCCATTAGAGACTTATTGTAAGGTTGGTTCGATGTTAGCTTAAGATTTGGCATGAGGCGGCCTAATAGCTGAGCTGGGATATAGACAATTTTCGGCATGCTCATGTATTAAGATGCTTTACCTAGTTCCTTGCTCTATTTCAGCGGATCCAGCCCATTCCAGATTCTTGATCGTTATGGCAGAGAGAGAGAAAGAGAGAGAGAGAGAGAGAGAGAGAGAGAGAGAGAGAGAGAGAGAGAGAGAGAGAGAGTTGCTAGTTGTGTACTTGGTGAATGATACTAAGTATCTAATTAACGTTTTCAGCCAATTCATTAGAGGAAATCCATGGTCGGACTTTTCTTATGATATAATTATTCTAAAGTTAAATCAAGGTTTTCTGTAACGATAATTGTTGAAGAACCTAACCGGTATGGTATTTCAAAGAAGACTCCTATATTTTTTTTAATATACGAATATGCTTTATTTTTAATCATAATGTCGAGAGGTTTGGTACAAAATTTATAATGAAATACTTTTAGTATTTTTTTCATTTTAATTTAATTTTAGTTCTTTCATTTAACATAGATCGTTTCTTATTCTAGGTGACTTGTAATGACAGGTGAGATTTTTATATTGTCTACCAATAGCTGACCGTTTCACGATTTATTAATTCCCACCCACTGAAAACGAAATTGAAATTTTAATAAATTGTTAATTATTTTTAACGGTTAATGATGTTAGTTCCTTATTTATGTACTTTCGGTAAACAAACAAGAAAATTGACCATTTGGTATTGATATAAAAGAAAAGCATTCGACACGAATGGAATATCCGATAAATTTAGAATGCGGCTAATGTCAAGATACCAATGTAGAAACTCACAGCTGATTTATAATTAATTTGGTTCTGCTTCACATGTCTTCTGCCTACAGCTGCATAGAAGAGAGAGAGAGAGAGAGAGAGAGAGAGAGAGAGAGAGAGAGAGAGAGAGAGAGAGAGAGAGAGAGAGAGAGTCAGACAGACAGAGGGAGAAAGAGAGAGACATTCGAGTACGACACTGAACTCCTGGTCTTCGAATACATATTTGAGCTTTTCTTTTAGATAAAATTGCCAAAGCATGAGTTACATTTAGGCGCAGAGTGTATGTTTCATTGTATACAAAGGTTTAAATGGAAGTTATGAGAAACAAAAACGAAAAAAATTGTGTCTATCTTCAAAGCCGTTTGTCATTGAATAAATCCGCCCCTTATAAATGTATAGAACTTGAATTCATTTCTTGAAAAGTGTTTTCTATTATATTGCAGAATTAATTCGAATGTATGCTAGTTAATTCGAATTTCTGATAGTTATAAGTCGTAAAATAAATAAAATTTTGATAACACGTGTAATTTTTTAGTGGAGATATTCACACAAGCTGCTTCCTTTTCACAATCCCTCTAATTCTCAATTTAAATCAAAATTTCCCCTTTCATTGCTTATTTCTATTCAATCTAGTTCTTTCTTTACCTTACTAAGAAAACCTTATTTCTCCACATCAGCACCTGTGACCACTTCGTTTCAGCGCATTCCTTCTGCTCTCAACCAGTTACACATTGAGTAAGAAAGCTCTGGTCAGTGTTATGTAGGTACTGTGAGCTTATGTATTATTGACCTCTTCACCCCCTCCACTGCCTGTCTCTGACTCACCCAGAGTCCAAAATCACATCCTGATTTACTTCGACTGCGAAATATTCATTTCTTATATAAATGAAAAGTCCTTAGTCTGAATTCTTTGCCTTGAATTAAACTACTTTGTAAGAAGTTGGACACAAGAAGAATGCGGAAACCTTGAATTCAAAGATTCGTGCAAGGGTAATTTTTTAGTTGGCTATCCGTTAAACAAAGCCAGAATATTTTGGTCATATGGGGAATTTGTGTTCCTCTAGCTCTTGATGAATTTCCTTTCAATAGACAAACTCTATTGTGATATACAAAATGAAGAAAAAGAATAAATTTAACTACCAAAAATGTTAAAAATTTGACTTTCCCAAAATTCTTTATCTTCATCGCGCATAGCTATCATATTCTGCGATGTTTTAAGGTTTTCCATTCAGTGACTCCTTGAATTTCTGTCGTATCATCACCTCAGTGAGTTCCGTGAAATATTTTCGTCCCGGCACTCAAAAAAAAACGCATAGCAATTACACCCATTCCGCATGCCTAGCTTTATTGAGCGTTCTTCAAAGTTACAATATTGATTTATTTATTTAAATACTTTTTACATGTTAAGAAGAAAAATTATAAAATCGTGCGTTTGTTTAAATTATTGCAATGCGGTATATAGACCTATATGTACACTTTTGAACATGGTGAATGGCTGGGACAGAACAAAAAACAAAACAATCACGATGCAAAAAAGCTGCCAAATTCCTTAGCAGGATAAAGCAGTAATTATGTAGACTGTAAAACTGTACAGCGCATTGAGCTAATGAGTCAATCAGGAAGGGATTTAGATGTAGAAATTGGCTGTGGATAGACAAAGAGGCATAAGAAAGAAACTGCGCATTCTAAATGTTTCAGGTCGATGGAAAAAAAACTGTTTTGGGAAAAAATAATTTAAAAAGATCTTTTTTTTTTATCTGTGAGTGTAATAGTGGTAGAACTCAACATCTCGAGCAGGTGCTAGGCGGTCAGCAAATTTCTTTAAAAAAATATAATAACGGATAGTAGACGTTTTTCCTGATAACAACGGGATTAAACATTGGTTTTCTTTTTTTATTTTTTTTTGTTTTGTTTTTTTGTTTGTTTGTTTTTGTTGTTTTTTGTTGTTGTTGTTTTTTTTTTTTTTGGCTTACTTTTGAAAAGAAAAAAAAAACAGGGAGCGTAAAAAAAGGAAAGAAACACGATTTGTGTTCTCTGTTTTTGTTTTGTTTTTTGTTTGTGTGTTTTTTTTTTTTTTGGGGGGGGGGTTTGTTGAGATGTTGGGTTTTTTTTTTTTTTTTTTTTTTTTTTTTTTTTGTAACGCCTCTTCATTGGTTTTTACTTTTTATAGCATGTAAAACCGCAGCAGTGATGGGTTTTTTTAGCTAGCCAGGGCTCTTCAAATCTACTGCTGTTTTCTAGGTTGTTTTTTTTTTCGCTATAGTGTGTTTTGTAAATAAGCAATAGTGGAACGAAAGATCTGCACGAACAGTTTTCTATCGAGATACTTTTCGTGCAGCTTTTATGTAAACTTGGACAAAAAAATATTTGTTCAGCTATAGTGAACTGCATATCACATTTAAGGTGTGTTCTTTGAACGCTGCTTCAATGAAAGTGCATATCTCTTTTCAATCTTATTTTCTAAAGGATTTTTTTATCAATCCTCCTAGATCGTACCTCCCTATCTATGACTCTGTTTTATTTCGAATTTTTTCAAGTACGTGAAAAGACCAGGGAGAATTGGGCATATTATGATATGACGCAAACCAATCCCATTGGAAGCGCTCATCCCTATTTTCAGATGTTCCGTGTTCAAGGAGGCATTCAGTTCAAAGCAGATCCTGCAAGAAAGTGAAGAATATGACACGTTATAGAGCTCAAGGCAGGAATTGTTTACGTTTTCCCGTAGGTTATCTATTTTTTTTTTTTTTATTTTTTTTTACTTTCCCCCTTTTTTGATTTTGATTTTATTTTGCTTTTGTTTTTTCTAGTTTTTTATTATTATTTCTTTAAGTTCATGTTTTAAGGGTTTTTTTTTTAATCTCTTAAGTGAAACAGATAAAAAAATTTTAGATCAATAATATTATGATTATTAAGATAAAAAATAAAATCAAAGTTTAACTAGTAAAATATAGTGAAGAAATTAATTGAATCTAAAAAAGATCTAAGCAGACAAATTTTCTTTCATATTAAAAATACATCGCAGAACCGAAAAGCACTCAATGAGTTGCTAAAAGGAAAAACAATTTTCAAAGTGTTTTGAATCTAATATAACTGCTTAAAGAGTATTTTCAGAGTTAGTTGATTGTTTCTTTATGTGGATTTTGAACTCAGTCAAATCATCAGCCACGTTTTCTCCTACGTCATTGCAGTGATAAGAAAGAAATAGATCGGGGTTTTTTTTTCGCCTTAATTTGGTCTGAAAATGTCAAGTGGTAAAAGCTGTGACCCTCAATAAAATTGTGAAATTGGCATTGTTTCTTCTATCTCCATGCTTTGAACTTAAAGAGAAATATGTTCCTTAACATTCAAATTCAGTTGAGACGATGCCAATGTTATTTTTTGGAAATCCAATGTTTGGCGTTTCTTACTTTGCGGTTCAATAGAGTTCCTCGAAATAGATATGATAGACTTGATACTGATAGCTTCATACATTCTAAGTTCACAAGGATATTGCTCTTAATAAAGTGTTCTTATAGCTTTTATTAACATCATTATTCTTCAACTATTATTGTTGCAATAATTATTACTATGATTATTATTATTATTATTATTATTATTATTATTATTATTATTATTATTATTATTATTATTATTATTATTATTATTATTATTATTATTATTATTATTATTATTATTATTGCTTTTGTTGTTGTTGTTGTTGTTGTCATCGTTCTTTTCGCTACCACTCCTATTAACGTTATATTCAAGATTAGCCTCCACAAGTACATCGGCATGTTTTTTGTCTTGGCAAACTTCATACTATCTTTTCTAATTTCTTAATCTCCTTTAATACTGTTGTGCTAAAATAATTCTTTTAAAAATGGCATAAAACAATCTTCATGGTCTAGATCAAAGATCTTCTTTCTCTGCCCACCGCTTCTCTCTCTCTCTCTCTCTCTCTCTCTCTCTCTCTCTCTCTCTCTCTCTCTCTCTCTCTCTCTCTCTCTCTCTCTCTCTCTCTCTCTCTCTCTCTCTCTCTCTCTCTCTCACTCTCTCTCTCTCTTTTTCTCTCTTTTTCCCGTTCTCTCTCTCTGTCTCTCTCTCTCTTCCTTTCTCTTTTTCTTTTTTTTTCTCTCTCTCTCGCACTCTCTTTGTCTATTTATCTCTCTGTGCCTACATCATTTGTGCAGAATCGTCTGTTTAAGCTCTTTCAAAGTTAACAACCATTCGGAAAGAAAGAGTTCCTGGCCCTGGTGTGTTTTGTTTTCGCTAATTAAAGAAACATCTGCCCTAAACCATTCTCCAGCAGGATGTTGCGTCACTAACACTCCGGTAATGCTGATGTTTGTTTAGGTGCTCACCATTCTTCATATGCATGCCACTAGTCTGACATCTCCGGGCAGCGACTAAAAAGTATCGTTCTGTACCTATGGTTCACTACAGGGCTCGGTGCATCAGAAATTGGTTATATTTTTTGACTATTTCATTTTTACTTCGATGGGAATGTTAGGAAAAATAACGGTAATATAAAGTTCCTGAAAAATATCGATTCTTGCAAAGTAAGTCTTTTGCCTTAAAGAAAAGAAAGTTACCATGCAAATTAAGGAGAAAAAGCGTTATAAAATTCTGCTTTTCTAATAAGAAATCTTGTGAAATGCAAAGCTCTATAAAAACATGTCTTCTTAAAGTCCACGAAGAAAGAAGGCGGTAAAAAGGGATATTAAAGATCAGAAAATGCTTTCAGTCCTTTACAGTCCTAAATATCATCTTGAGAAATAACTATAAGAAGAGTAAAAAGCAATTCTTCATAATCAATTTTTATATCATCTCCTTTCATTGAGGTCTGCTGAAATTGTCAATACGGAGGAAAAAGCCATGATGTCACGTTTTAGTGGTACTTAACTACTGGTTCTAAATAATCTTTAATTTACCTTTCCTCCATAGCAAGATATTTCTATTTCCGAATAGGTTTAGGGTCACTTTCGAGACATGATCAGGGTTGATTCCATTATTCTCTTGTCCTTTATAGCCAAAAATGACATCACATTTTTTCTTATTAAATATTACGCTTTCGATCTGAAAAAAAAAAACAATGTTATTCTGATTTGTTCGATTTGCTTCATTTTGTTTTTCGCTGGTAGTTTTTTCACTAAGTCGTAACGCTTTTGAAATTCTTCGGAAAAAAAAATAATTTGATTGTTAAGATTTATATTTAATAAAAAATTACATAAAACCACTTGTCATGAACAGTTTTTGTCAAAGGTGTTGCAAACAATGTTACCATGTGGAAAAAAGGAAAGTTAACGTTTTAACCTTCATAGACTACCTAATACATTCCCAGTTAAGAGAGAGATAGAGACAGAGAGACAGAGAAAGTCAGAGAGAAAGAGAGAGAGGGGGAGAGAGAGAGAGAGAGAGAGAGAGAGAGAGAGAGAGAGAGAGAGATGTAAGCGAGTCAATGTAATCTTTGAGATTTTGATTTGATAATGATAAGAATAAATCTCTCAGCCTCAGGGCCGTTTGCGTGTACATTTTTTGGAAATCTCGGACTCTTTGTTGTTCCTTCTGGTATACTTTGGATTACAGAGGTAAGCGTGACTCGATAAAACTTCAATACGCGAAGCCTGCGAAAATTAATGTAAGATTTACTTCCGTCCAATCTGAACATAATTTGGATATTAAATTAGGGAATTCATTTTCTTCGTGTGTTGCATACCTTTATTGTGGATCGTCTGAGAATCTTGTGGAAAGGATTTCTGAGATAAACAAATGAGTGGCTAAATGTTTCGATAATAGCTGCAATTAGTTCACAACTCACGTGTTATTGATTTTCTTAAATACCTTATACATAATATGAAACATATGCCGCATAGAATTGATGGCTTTCATCTGATGCTTCTAACATTCTTATTGCCAAGACCTTCTAAAACTTCTTTGAGAAATAATGGAAATGTCCTGCTGGTGTTTATTTTATAGTAAAAGCCAAAATTTTTTTTTTTTTTATTTTATGAAACTGTAAAATATACGGATTGGCAAAGATGGTGTGGTTGGATTGCAATTAGTTCTGCAGTTATCAATCATTTACGCCCCTTTCTTTCAACCGATGTTTTGCAGAACTAGGTCTGTTCAGCACAGCAGCTGCAGCTAATAACAGACTTAGGTTTTTTACCATGGATACTTTTTTTTCTACACTTTTAGGTTTTATTGTCTCGTGATTCTGCGTGATTAGTGTGGTTCGGTTTTTTTCTCTCTAATGAGATGTGAATGATTGTTCAGATTCCTTTCTTACCTTTTCCTCTGCAAAGCGTTTAATCATAGAGCAAAATTTTCTTTTTTCTTTAAATTCCCTGTTCTCAAGTCTTCTGTTGCATAGAAATGAATTAGAAATTATTAGGAAATTGAAGACTTATGGTATGAGTTAATTGAAGGATCATATAAAGATTTACAGAAGAACTATTAACGGCAATATTGATCCCATCATTTTACAAGCTAAAGAGCGACTTTATTTAGAAATTTGATATTGATAGGTTAGTTGGGACTATTTTGCTTGATATGGATTTTCGCACATATGAATGTTGATGGAAGAAACTAAATAATTTTGGGTACATATTGTGGCAACAATGTTATACTGAAATATGATTAACATCCTAAATACCCCTCACTCCTACCAAAAAAAAAAAAAGAAAATTAATTAAAACAAACTTCACTATGGAATTAGCTCAGTTTTATATTTCGTCTCTTTGTTTTGACCGAGGCAGCAAGACTGATTGTAAATACTGGATTTGTTGTTTTCTTTTTGTAACATGAACTAAACCATTACTACTATTGAACTCAAAGTGAATAGTTGATCTACCAAAGCTTTGAGAAAGTTGGGGGTGGGGGGGGGGTGTTTGTTTTTTGCTTCTTAGTTTTTGTTTAGGGGTTTTTCTTCTAGTATAATAAAAACCGTTTTGCATAAAGAAAGTATATTTTTCGAAACATAACAGAATGATTTAAAAAAAAAGGGTGTACGATCACATGCAATGGTAATTACACAACCGGAAGGCGTAAAAAATTCTGGAGAAGGATTGAAAAATCAACGATAAAATATGTTGCTTTTTTTCTCTTCTTTAATAAGGTGATGTCACTTTAAATAACCACGATTTTCGAAACTCTGCAGTGCTAAATTTATGTATAACTTCCGTTTACTGGCATTCATTCAGATCCTTGTCTTACATAATTATGGAGAAGTGTTAGGCTAAAAATTAATGAGTTTTAGGATTTGTTCGGGTTTTTTTTTTTTTTTCATTTTTGTGGATGAAGGTGTTAAAGTCCTTCTTAGAGTAAACTAACAAAGTTTACCTTACTGCATTTCACTTATATAAATGTACCTGGTGAATATGCTCTAAAGCTATTTAATGGTGTTTAGTGAAATTGGCTCTCTGGGCGAGAGAGAGAGGGGGGGGGAGAGGGAGAGAGAGAGAGGAGGTAGCGAAGAAAAGAAAAGAAGAAGGGAGGGGAAAGAGAGGGAGAGAAGGTAGCGAAAAAGAGAAAGAAGAAGGGAGGGAAAAGAGAGGGAGAGAGAGAGAGTGAGAGAGAGAGAGAGAGGAGGTAGTGAAGAAGAGAGAAGAAGGAGGGAGGAAGAAGAAAGAGAGAGATGGGGTGGGGTTGGGAGATACAGTATGTAAAAACATAGAGCAGGGTTGGGTGAGTTCAAAAGAGTTGAAAATATTGCTTGTTGTGTTGTTTGACTTTTGGAGGAAATATCTCTTTCAACTAGCCGTCAGCAGGCATCGTTTATCGTAAGAAGATTTATTCTTTTGTTTTCTTGATAAAAAAAGACTCTTATCTTTTAAATAAGAGAAGTGTGACTATTAATGAAAACATCGAAATATTTACGCCTTTAAATCTGCAGTTGTAATTAGTGTTTGGTTGTACGATCTGCGCGGACATACAATGTATTTCAAATGTCAAAGTGTGTGGAGAAAATAGTGACATTTTCCCCTATCACGTTAATGTAATTTTTTATTATGAAACTTAACCAAGTAGTGAATACTTTTTATTATTAAAGATTTCTTTGTGATTATACAATGTTTATTGAGTTCACTTGAACTCTTACATTTTTTAGAAAGTTTATGACTGTCACTGATAAATAGACGAACAGCTGTTGACGAAGTCTGAGGTTTTTCCAGAAATATCTTTTATGGTATGGAGTAACTGTCTGGTCCTCAAACACAATGCATCTCGGGATAGGATGTCATTTTTTTCCGATATCTCACTTCTCTATGGTAGACTTACTTAAGTATACAGAAAACATGCCAATAGGGGAAATCGTCTAAATCTGAGATTTTTTAAACGGTTATAAGGAGATTTTCGATTACCATAAAGTGTTATGAGGTGAACTGCTTTTCGGGAATTCAAAGCTGCGCATTCCTTTAAACTATAATTATAATGAACATCAAATTAATGATATATAAAATAGATTTTTTACTTAATTAGTAAACTATTTTTATTTTGTGTTTTCCAGCTTTATTTAAATATGTTTATATATGCTCTATATATACGGCTATGTAGATTTTAAAGTGTCAAGAAGCGCACTGCTCGCGGGAATATCTGGCTACCCGAATGAGCATTCAAAAGGATCTTTATATAGAGAGATTGAGATTGTTACAGAATTAAATAACTATACTTATCTATCTAGATCTACATTATGGTTTCACAAAGAGTTATTCCACCTAGTTAAAAATCATGAAGTTTTTCTAGCATAGAAGCATTTATCCTGCGATATGCAGACTGTCTTGTTTTACCTTTTTGTGCATTTAAAACATTGCTTCCCTTTTTGCTACTTTAATAATTAAATTTTGCGGATCATTCTATGTATTTGTGTGTGTTTGTATGTATTTGGGGAGATTTTATATATTGTTATCTAAACAACTACTTTAAAAAAATCGGGAGGTAGACCAAACACATGTTTGAGGAGAAACTAATTAATGATTTCGTATTTTACAGCAACATGGAAATAACTAAAGAACTAAGGAACACGTTAGAAGCCTGTTTTTGTTGTTATTTTGTTGATGCCTGCTGCTGCTGTTTTTGCTGTCACTGAGTTTTTCCCAGCTGAAGGCTGTTTAAGGCAAGGTGGAATGATTAATACCAACCTTATAGACACCTTAACTGTCACGTGAATAAGTCCTTTAGAATATGTGTGCTTGTTATCTTTTTATTTATTGGTTTGCTTGTTTGTTGTTGTTTTTTTTTTTTGTTTTTTTTTTTTTTTGTTCCTTTTTTCTTTAGTTTTTTTTTTTCATTTTGTACATTTTAATAAGCTTTTATTGTATTCTAAACCTATCTTGTTTCTCTTCCCTAAAGCATCGACGTAATTATTTTTAACCTAGTCTGACAAGTTACTAGATTATTGTCACATTTATGGTCGCAGCAAATTCATATGGTGCAAGAACTGATTGCTGTAAAAAGGTTTGCACCACAAAACAGTTAAAACAAAAGAGTAACTATTTGGATGAGTCAGGTTTGTCGAGTTAGATTTTACAATGAATTTTACCGAGAAAGGAAAATAAAGAATAAACCTGAACTTTACAGTCTAAGAAAGCACTGTGTTGAGTGAGGAGAGAGAGAAGGAGAAAGCGGGAGAGAGATAGAGAGAGAGAGAGAGTGAGTGAGAGAGAGAGAGAGAGACGGCATAGAAAACATTTTGAGAGATTGAGACAGAATCAAAAAAGGGGGAACAAGAGTCAGAGAGACGGCATTGTACGAAGGGGAAACATAAGTTTAGTGTTTTGAGATATGTAAACTCGCGAAGCGGCATCAATATGTTCCATTAAGAAGTAAGTGATGAGTGCATAAATTATACATTTTACGAGATATAGAGCTCAAAATTAAAGGCAATCTCAGACACTGTTAGTTATTGGCAAATAAAGAAACTTTATAGAGATTGCAAAATTGTATTTAGTGAAACAGGAAAACCGAAGGTTTTGCATTGCTAGGGAACACCAAGACTAAAACTCTTACATGAAGTAGATTAGGAAGAGATATGAATTGAATGATTAAAATAGTAAAAGAGATTCAAATTGCTCGATCTGAGAAGAGCTAGTATGAGTGCCTCAAGCTCGAAATCTAATGTTTAAAATTACTATATTTTTTTTTCAAGTTTAGCCATCAGTAGATGTACAAAGGTATCTTCTGTTAAGTGGAATTTAAACAGACATGGCAGTATGTGCAATAAATAAACAATATAGAAATTTTAAAAATTCAACAATAAACGATTAGACATGATCGTTTTAACATTTTTTGAAGGAAATATTTAATTACAGTCTTAATTGTTTGTTTAAACATTATAAAATAAGTAAGAATTTTTTTTCCATTTCAGAAAATAGTCACTTAGTCTTTTTAACTTACCACAAGGTATATATTTGCAACATAATCCTTCAAAGCATTACTCTGGGCTACAGTCGAGTTGGCAAATGAAACTCTTGAAGTAATAGCATTTACAGTGTAGGTCATGGAAGAAAAGTAGAAACAAGCAATAATGGCACAAAGTTCTCAAGAGAGAACGCACAGGTTTTGTGAAAATATGAAAAGGCTATGTTGATTTTTTTTTTTTTTAAAACAGTCTATTTTAAGATGTTTCTGAGCTTAAGAAAACATTGCCAACGAAGTTGAAGGTACGTTCGTTGAAAGGTAACGTACTAAACTTTTTATACTATTTACTTTTTCATTCATAACTTCAAGCTATGCCGACAGTTATCTAAAAGCTGGAAGTGTTGTTCCTGCATACTGCTAAGCATGCCCATGTTTAAAGGATTTCAAGTGTAAACAGCGCAACGTACAAATCTCGTACTGTGCGTAAACCAGCTTACAGACCAGCCCTCTCTGGAACTGTTCCTCTGATTAAGACCAAGCTTCCAGGGCCTCCGTCTACAGCTTCGTTTTCGGCACCTTCGTGGAAATCTTTTGCCACAGTACTCCACAGGGGATAGATCTAGCGAAGCAAACGCCATGCATGGCAAGGCAGGGAGAGAGAGAGAGAGAGAGAGAGAGAGAGAGAGAGAGAGAGAGAGAGAGAGATGAAACTAATGCACGCGCCTGTGCGGCACAAAAATTGCTCACCCAAGACTTTCCCAGGCAAATCTTTCTTCTTGCCTTACCTTCGCAGCTATCTATACGTGATCTGAGAAGTTAGAGCTCCGTGTTCAATAGAATGAGGGATGAGAGGGAAAAAAATGTTTTACTCTAAGGGTCACGTGTATTGCTGAGGCAAGCACCATTAGTAAAGATCAAACGCTTTTTTCTTAAGTGTTAAAAAGAAAAATAAACGTGCTCAATGTCTTTTAGTCATGGCTGCTGTAGATAATTTTGGATGATTTTGAATTTATTCTGTTTTCTGACACGTTTTTCTTGTCGCTTGCTTATCGGTTTTACTATAATTATGATAGAAGATAAAGTTTTGCTTTCTTTAACGAAGTTTTGAGGAAAGACATCTCAATAGATTTATAAATATTCCGATCGACATCGAATAATACACCTGATTCGTCCACTAATCTTTGTATTACTTTTTTTTTTCTATCAATCTACTAATTTATCATGAGTTATTTTTTCTCTTTTTTTATCAATATAAAATTTGTCTTGACAAGATATGTGTAATTTCATACCTTCCAAAGAACTTATTTGTCATTTTATCTCTCTATTTTCCTATCCTTACAATTATGTGGATAACTCAGTTATCTACATGTGTATTTGTTTCAATATCCATCTTATCGATGAAACAATCGAATCAATCTGCTTGTATATCTTTCTCTCTATTTCGTTATTTATAGGGGGTTTTCTACTTTTAAACATATCTGTCTACTTTTTTTTAAGAACTTATTAACGAATAACAAAAAAAAAATAATTTCTGTGGATCTAAGTATTTGATACTCTCTCTCTCTCTCTCTCTCTCTCTCTCTCTCTCTCTCTCTCTCTCTCTCTCTCTCTCTCTCTCTCTCTCTCTCTCTCTCTCTCTCTCTCTCTCTATCTCTCTCTCTCTCTCCCTCCCTCTCTCTCTCAATCTATCTATCTATCTATCTATCTATCTATCTATCTATCTATCTCTCTCTCTCTCTCTCCCTCTGTCTCTCTCTTTTTCTTTCTCTCTCGCTATCTATCTATCTCTTTCTCTCTATCTCTTATGTGTGTATGTGTGTGTAATTATCGCATAGACAAGCCAGAGATTTTTAATCTGATATGTAGGAAACAGCTAATTCTATATGCACTTAAAAATTCCTCAACAAGCTGTCTGTTTAATTGCACCTACATCACAATGAACGTTAAAAAATGATCTATAACAAATAGATTTTACAAATTAAGTAGTTGTTTTGTTGTCGTTGTTTTTTTTTAATTAAGAGAAATGCATGTTCCAGCTCTACTTATTAAAAAACTCATCTACCATTATCATAAATATTCGATCCTCTGTAAGATAAACTTTAATTTTTATCTTCTCCTTTTTCTTCTTTTTCTTCTTTTTCTTTTTCTTCTTCTTCTTCTTCTTCTTCTTCTTCTTCTTCTTCTTCTTCTTCTTCTTCTTCTTCTTCTTCTTCTTCTTCTTCTTCTTCTTCTTCTTCTTCTTCTTCTTCTTCTTCTTCTTCTTCTTCTTCTTCTTCTTCTTCTTCTTCTTCTTCTTCTTCTTCTTCTTCTTCTTCTTCTTCTTCTTCTTCTTCTTCTTCTTCTTCTTCTTCTTCTTCTTCTTCTTCCTCTCCTCCTCCTCCTCTTCCTCCTTTTCTGAAGCGCCTCTGTCTGATTAGAAAGGCCCCTCTGATATCCCCGAACGCATTCTTCGCGGATTCGACCCTCACGCTGTTCGTAAATGAGTACAAGACCTAATCTTTTTAGTTCCGCCTTGCTGAAAATGGGACTTCTTTGGTGTGTTGAATGCATTATTGTGGACGGAGTGTATCACACAATCAAAGAATCAATCTTATCTTTTGTTTTTTTAGCTTCTTCCTATCCTTCTTTTTATCCATTTAAAAAATGTTTTACTTGGTGCCTTTTTAAAACAATAATCATCGCTCTACAGCTCTTGGCTTATCGTCATAATTTTGTTTTTGTCTATCAATGTCATTATGTTTTGCCTCCACTACATTATATTGAGCAACCAAAGCTCGCCATTTTCTCCCTTCAGGGCAGGTATTAACTATACGAGCATCTTAAGATCGACCACCTGGCTTTATGTTTGTTGTTTCTGCCGGAGGGACTTCATGTGATATGGTTCATAATGCCAGGTAAGAAAGCATGTGCCTGCCTGAAAATATTGGAGTGATGTTTTTTTTTTCGTTTTTTTCTTCAAAACTAGAATTAGTTTAGATTATAACGTCGATTAATCGTTAAGTGATAGGGGATAATAGTCATTAGAAAATGGTGATGTCCAAAATATTGTTGAGGAAGTCAATGTTAATAGTCACTTTTTGGACGTAAAACGTGTCATATATTATTTATTTAACATATGTTTCTTGCTGCTTTCTCATCTTATGATAAATTGTTGTTGTTCATTTTCTTGGTCTTGTTGTTGTAATTGTTATAGCTGCCTACATTATATTGGAAAATTTGAAGTTAAATCTCAAATTAAAGATAAAAGTTCAAAAACTTAAATGATCTTTGGGTTCATCTTTATAATGCATATCATTCAAGTAAAATTTCATTCGGAATATCATACATGTAAGTT
Organism: Elysia crispata; assembly: GCA_033675545.1. Classification (NCBI taxonomy): domain Eukaryota; kingdom Metazoa; phylum Mollusca; class Gastropoda; family Plakobranchidae; genus Elysia; species Elysia crispata. The sequence goes on along the minus strand of JAWDGP010004033.1, from coordinate 377,316 downwards.
CATCAATGGCAGAAAAAAAATGAAAAAGGTATCTGAGATAGACTTACATTCATAGTACAAATAAATTATCCACATATTCCGAAAAATCTAGACGAGCAGCAAAGTAAATTACTATAAAGAATATTATGCATGAGGTGTTTCGATCAACTGAATAGTTCAAAGTTTTTCATGCAGCTTTCTTTGGATCTGAAACTAAAAGAAAGCATAAAGAAGCCTGAAATAAAATTTTAAGTTATCTCAACGCTTCAACAACATTAATCGCCAAGCAGAATTGGAATGTTGCCTTAGATTAAATGAAGCTTAACTTAAAATGATACATGTCGATTGAGCGCAAAGCATGTATTTGACAGGAAGGGAGTGTTCATTCAACATAATATTATAGCCAACTACAAGAGCAGTGCAGTTTTTGAAAGCTCTGTGCCAACAATATTATTACTACACTTTGGGTTTTCAATTAATTCCTCTAGTCTTCGTGTAAAGAATCAATGGCCAAGAAAAAAGATACGCTTGGAGCTTCCAGTGAATTTTGACTAGCTGTGTGTTGCTTTCGTCTTTGTCAAATATTATCTTACTTAAGAAAATTTAGTCTCGTCTTAGAAAAAATCTCTTTGTTAACATTAAGTTACAACAAATGCAAATATACAGCTTAATTATTTTTTTTTAGACAATAACTTCGACAGGTCATCTCCCCCACCTTTCAATATTAAATGGCAAAGTGTAGAATCAAGATCTTTGTTTAAAAAAAAAGAAAAAAAGAAAAAAAGCAAGTATCATCCCACGTACACAGACACACTTTTCTAAAAAAATATATATTCTAAGCTCTGATTTTACTCCATCAGCCAGCTGTTTTGGCTAGTAAATTCATCTTACCCAAAAGCTTCATGACTTTCTCTGAAAATAATCTGCTGAGATTACCCATTCCATGTTCGAAGTATATCATCTTATGAATTAATTTAAAGATGATTACTAGGAGTCTTGAGCTAAGTACGATGCTACTTATCATTTTCTCTGTTATTTTTGTATTGCTCTGTGTTTGACTCAGCCTGTCATGGTCAATGCAGCTACGTTAGGTTTTTCCCCTTGCCATACTTTGCAGTTAAGAAAGGCTTTTGAGTTGAATCAAACAATTACAATTCGAGTGCTTTTGATGAAGGCAAAATATCATACAAGTGACATGAACATGGTCATGCTAATTGAAGTGGCTGTAAATTGATGGCCGAGAAATCAATATCCTCCATATAAGGATAATTAGAACAACGATTAGTACGATGGTGATGATGATGATAACGATGATGGCGATGATGATAACGATGATGACGATGAACGATATTCATGATGAGGATGACTGCAGTAAACAGGACAATGATAGTGAAGATAAATAGCAATGTATAGCTATAAACGTATTAGAAAGATAAAACTGTGAATGGGTTCCAAGAAAGATACTGACAGCAGCCTCATTTGAATAGTATACTTTCTGGTTATCTACAAACTACACATATTCCCTGTTATGTCAATTGATCGAGTAAAAAGCTTCCCGCCTTCTGGACCGTGCCTTGATTATCCAGTCTTCACTTGGAGCACTTACAGATGTGTTGCTTAGCGTCACTCTTCTCCCTAGGCTTCTACTTGCATTCGCGTTTCCGCCTTTAGTACTGCCACCATCGGTCGAGTCTCTGTCTGAATTTTTACTGCTAGAACTATTATTCGCCGCGTTCCCATTGTCTTCATCTGAGCTGGACCCTCCTTGAAGCCTGCCGGGGTCCGCAAAAAAGAGAAGCGATGACTTTGACGCCGTCAACGTGCTGGCCACCAAGGAAGGTCTTGACTTCCGGAACTTCCGGTAGGTATGGTATAGCTCCTCGAGCACGTCGGTGACCTCGTCTACGTCCTCCTGCACGGAGACCTCCTGGAAGCTGACGCAGCTGAGCTGGGTGGAGCGCTCAGCGCCTTCCTTGGCGGAAACCATCCGGTCCTGGTCCCTGTCCTTCTTGTTGCCCACCAGCGCCACGGGTATGGTGCCCCACATGGGCTCTGAGTTTGGATCACTCCCCGTCTTGCGTCGCCGGCTGGAGCGGGAATAGGCGTTCACGAGGAACTTGAGGCGGCTGCATTCGTTGAAGCTGCAGCGGTCGGTGACGTCGTACATGAGGATGATGGCGTCGGCCCAGCGTATATGTTCCTTCAGTTTGCTGTTTTCATTCTGTGAATAGAGATTTGTAAAATTCAATTAGATAATTATTGTTGGGTTGTTGTTGTTTTGTTGTTTTTGTTTCTTCTTTTTTTCGTTGTTGTTTTTTGTTTATTTGTTGTTGTTGTTTTTTTTTGGTGACTAAAAATTATGTTGATAAAATATCTGAGCGATTATTGGAATTCAAATTGATATGTAGGACAAGAGTGAGCTTCCTGCGTGTTATGTTTCCTGCTTCTTGTTACTATCCTAATGATTATTACCAGTAGTAGCAGTAGTAGTAGTAGTAGTAGCAGCAGCAGCAGCAGCAGCAGTAGTAGTAGTAGTAGTAGTAGTAGTAGTAGTAGTAGTAGTAGTAGTAGTAGTAGTAGTAGTAGTAGTAGTAGTAGTAGTAGCAGTAGTAGTAATAGTAGTAGTAGTAGTAGTAGCAGTAGTAGTAGTAGTAGTAGTAGTAGTAGCAGTAGTAGTAGTAGTAGTAGCAGTAGCAGTAGTAGCAGCAGTAGCAGCAGTAGTAGCAGCAGTAGTAGTAGCAGCAGCAGTAGTAGCAGCAGTAGTAGTAGCAGCAGTAGTAGTAGCAGCAGCAGTAGTAGCAGCAGTAGTAGTAGCAGCAGCAGTAGTAGCAGCAGCAGTAGTAGCAGCAGTAGTAGCAGCAGCAGCAGTAGTAGCAGCAGCAGTAGTAGTAGCAGCAGTAGTAGTAGCAGCAGCAGTAGAAGCAGCAGTAGTAGTAACAGTAGTAGTAGTTGCAGCAATAGTAGCAGCAGTATTACTAGCAGTAGTTGTAGCAGCAGTAGTAGTAGCAGCAGCAGTAGTAGTAGTAGCAGTAGTAGTAGCAGTAGTATTAGTGGTAGCAGTAGTGGTGGTAGTAGTAGTAGTAGTAGTAGTAGTAGTAGTAGTAGTAGTAGTAGTAGTAGTAGTAGTAGCAGTAGCAGTAGTAGTAGTAGTAGTAGTAGTAGTAGTAGTGGTGGTAGTAGTAATAGTAGTAGTAGTAGTAGTAGTAGTAGTAGTAGTAGTAGTAGTAGTAGTAGTAGTAGTAGTAGTAGTAGTAGTAGTAGTAGCAATAGCAGTAGCAATAGTAGAAATAGTAATAGTATCGCCATCATCATTATCATTATTTATTATAAGCTTAGCGAAAAGTGTAATTCACTCGTGCTTTCCTTGTGTTCAGAATAATCTCTACATGAGTATACCAGTTATCTTCGTATCTATGAGTATATCAGTTTGCTGTTGTTGCAATTCTCAGTCTGTCTGACTGCATCTTTCTAAGGCAAAGTCTCTGTACTGGTTTCTTTACATCTGGTGGTCTTTATCTTTTAATCCGTGACTGTCATTCTGTCACATTCTTGGTTTGACAAGATACTCTTCAAAGATAACATTTTAATCAACGCAGCTGCTGTAAATTCCTGAGGTTATGGATCATTTGAATGTGAAGGCGGAGTTTGGAGACAATTCATGTCTACATGTAAGACTCAGAGCTAAAAAATGTAAAGTCATTTCTCCCAGAATAGTCATATGAACTACAATTCCTTTTTATTCCTTTTTAACATATTACGGCTTGTGTAAGATGGCTATATGGAAAATATGCAATTAAGAGAAAGGAGAGAGACAGACAGAGACAGAAACAAAGAGAGATAAAGGTAAAGAGGGAGGGAGGGAAGAAGGTAGACGGGACTATGGATCTCTCTATTAATTATATACATATATATATAAATACATATATATATATATATATATATATATATATAAACAGATAGATATATAGATAGATAGACAGATATAATTATGTGCGTGTGTGTGTTAGAAAAGAGGTGTTGAGAAAGAGAAAGATACAGAAAGAGAGAGTGAAGAAGAGCGGAAATAAAAGAAGAAAAAGGGAGGAGTCAAATGAAAAGTGAGATATTTATAATGATCAGTTCAACATTTATTTTACTCATCTTACAAATTTATCTCATTATCGTAGATATAGCATGCCTGTTCAAAAGCACATTTTGCCCTCTTTTTATCTTCCGAAACCTAGGAATCATAAATCAGACTGGATTTGATAAATAAGAATCTATATAGACAGGCAGGTAGATAAATAAATATACAAACACGTATATGGATATAAAAAAAATTGACAGATAGATAGATAAAATGATAACTGATTAGATAATTATGTTGATAGACAGTTAGATAGACAGGAAGATAAAAAGATTCGAGGCAGGTAGATTTGAAGGTAAGTAAAGGGCCGCACGACAGCTACAGTACAAGCTTTCTAAGATATATGAAAGGGTGAAAAGAGGAAGCAGTGACAGACGGAGAGAGACAGAGACAGAGACAGAGACAGAGACAGAGACAGAGAGAGGGAGAGGGAGAGGATGGTATGTCTTTAAAAAAAAACTTAATCATTATCAACAGAATTCGCCCATACTTTGCACTTTTCTTATCACATCACACTTAATGTTGGAGTTTTGACAATATTCAAGCGAAAAAAAAAATAACTTCTATAACTGAGCAATGGAAGTTACCTCTTCAATCAAAAAAGATTTTTTTAGTTATTATAAAACTCCTTAAGAATGGACATAATGTTTTAGTTATTAGAGATAAAAGTACAAAGCTCTATTGTTTGTCTCAATCGTCTCTGAATCTGTGGGACCAAGCCTTAGTATGATTCTGAGAAGATGAAAATGTGTCCAGAGAATTGGAACCCGGGATTTCCGTTTTGTTAGACTAACGCTCCACGGCAGCTATGGGCAGCTCCTCTTCCATGGGATATAGAGCGAATACCATTGTCTAATGGACATCAATGTTGAATTTATTTTGTTTCGTTTGTTCCTGCTTATTTCTCTAAACCATTCACCTGATAATGTCTTTTATAGTTTTATGGTGTTCTTTAGTTATGAAAATATTATCATACAGTTTTGCATTTCAAATAATTTAAAACATTTACAGAATTGCTTTTTCCATAAAAATTCTGGCATTCTTACGGGGGTTTTATGTCTCCATGCGTTAATATTTAATCGCGCATTTACAAAAAAGACCAACACCTTTGATTGGGTATATAGCAGTATTACATTTTGTAGTTTGTTCATCTCTATTTCTAGTACAGGCCCGTCTCTTATAGGGCAACCTCCCATAAGACTGAGAGTTGTGGAGCAGAATAAGTGGAAGAAGAGCCTATATATAACTATGGTTCAAAGAGTGTTGTAGTAAGAAATGGCATTTCACTAAAGTCATCAACTGCCCTATTCTTACGTAAACTAAACAGCTCTACGTACATTCTCCCCTTAACTTGAACTTAAATTAAGTTATCTGTAAGGCAAGCTCAACTCGCATCTAAGCTTAGTGCCAAAAGCCCTTGCCTATTCTAGAAAATTCCTCATGCCCCTCTTGCTAATACCAAAAAGCTTAGGTGGGATTCACACCATTAAGGCCATCTATTGTTCTTGATAATGTAGGTTTTTATACGTACGATTCCCGCTGTGTCCCAAATCTCGAAGTCCACAGGAGAGTCCAGGATGGTTCTTTGGCAGGTGTAGATTCGTTCTGCTCATAGTGGGAATGTATCAGAAAACAAGGAGGAAAATTGTGATAATATAGAGTAAGCACAAGTACAAGTCATAAAACGACACCATTTAATGCAGCAAAGTACATTTACAGATGTAAATATCAAAAGCAAAGGTGGATTGCGAACTCTTATTAATATTAAGAATAAATAAAAAGCATTTGACGTAGAAATTTTTTTATAGGAGTTGGTGAACGAAAAGAAATAATTAGTTTGCGATCAAATTTTATTTAATTTTAGATATCCACGGCAACTTAAGGACATCTCGCATTCAGCTGGATAATGATGACATACTTTAAAGCGGATGTACATCTTGCTGATACATTCAGCGTTTTTACAGTTTTTTTTATTTGTTTTATTTTGTTTGTTTTTTTTTCGTTTTTTTTTGCCTTGCTACTCACCTAGAAGAGGGTCGTACTCTCCAATATACCTCCTAGTGATAAATCTGACTGAGAAAGCTGAAAGAAAGAAAAAATGTATAATATCTAGAATACTTTTCTCATACAGTTGGATATAAGAAATGTTTACAAAGAAACTTTTAGATACTTCTTTAGAAAGGTAAAAAGCTTAACACAGGAGGGTAGAAGATAGATAACGAGTAGGCATTAAATCTTTGAAGAGGTTTTTCTTGTTGTTGTTGTTGTTGTTGTTGTTGTTGTTGTTGTTTTGTTTTGGTTTGGTTTGGTTTGTGGGATATTTAAAAAGCATTAGATAACTGGTTATCTCATTGCCAAAAAGAAAAACTCATCCTATAAGGTCTCAAGACCCTCAAATGAGCTGAACTGAAATGCTTGTCAAGTGACTTCTCTCTGCCTCTTCCACACGTGTATAATAAACGCTACTATAATTACTTCTTTGCCTGTGATGCAGGCAAAGATGAAGAGTGATGAGGTTCATGCTGGGAGTGATGGTTCCGGGGTTGTTGGTTTCTTGGAGTTATTTTTTTTCCTTATATATTTGATAATTACTACACTTGTACCATGGCATTGTAGTCTAAGCAGATGGTTTTAATCTTAAACTAATGGAAAGTAAAACTAGACTACTCTTAATAAATATTAAAAATGTTAACTATTTGGAGAATTGGGTATACAATAAGTATTGAATACCAATCGTGGCAACTACTACTACTACTACAACTACTACAACTACTACTACTACTACTACTACTACTACTACTACTACTACTACTACTACTACTACTACTACTACTACTACTACTACTACTACTACTACTACAACTATAACAATTACCACTACTACTCCTTCTACAACTACTACTATACAATTATACTAATACCACTAAGATTACTACTATAACAACTACTACTACTACTACTACTACTACTACTACTACTACTACTACTACTACTACTACTACTACTACTACTACTACTACTACAACTATAACTATTACCACTACTACTACCACTGCTACTACTACTACTAATACTAATACTACTATTACTACTACTACTACTACTACTACTACTACTACTACTACTACTACTACTACTACTACTACTACTACTACTACTACTACTACTACTACTATAACTATTACCACTACTACTCCTTCTACAACTACTACCATACAATTATACTAATACCACTAAGATTACTACTATAACAACCACTACTACTACTACTACTACTACTACTACTACTACTACTACTACTACTACTACTACTACTACTACTACTACTACTACTACGATTACTACTACTATTACTATTCTATCATCACCACCACTACTACTGCCACTGCTACTACTACTACTACTACTACTACTACTACTACTACTACTACTACTACTACTACTAATACTACTACTACTACTGCTGCTGCTGCTGCTGCTGCTGCTGCTACTTCTACAATAATTGCATAAAACGCATGCGTTATCTTGCGAATATTAACGCTCATCTCAGTTTAAAGGGTCATGGAGTAAGTGCCAAAATAGATTAAACGAGAGTGAAACGTGGACAGACAGCTAAGCAGGCCAAAAAAAAAACCCAAATAAGCAGACAGGTAGATATAGAAAGCATGGAGAAATGGATGTAGAAAAAGAAAAGGAAGAGAGTAGGACAAAGAGAAAAAGAGGCACACACAGAGAGAGAGAGAGTGTGTGTGTGTGTGTGTGTGTGAGAGAGAGAGAGAGAGAGAGAGACAGACAGACAGACAGACAGACAGACAGACAGATAGAGAAAAATAGAGACCAAGGAAGAGTGTGAAGAAAGAGAGAGAGAGAGAGAGAGAGAGAGAGAGAAGAAGAAGAAGAAGAAGAAGAAGAAGAAGAAGAAGAATGTGCGAGAGAGTGAGACAGATAGACAGACAGACAGAGATTGAGTGAGAGAAAGAGATAAAGAGAGAGAGAGAGAGAGAGAGAGAGAGAGAGAGAGAGAGAGAGAGAGAGAGAGAGAGAGAGAGAGAGAGAGAGAGAGACAGCGGGAGAGAGAGATTTCACTGATATCGGTCCAGCTGCCCAGTCATGTATGGGCTACCAGACCAATTATCGTAGCGCAGGCGTTTATGAAACAATAACAATCACGGCGCGAATCGCCAAGAGGGGCCGGGAAGATTTTCAGGGGCGTAGTGTTCCCTTAGATTATAATTATACCTTGTTCTGGGTCGTGATGCTATCTCACCGTTCACCACCCTTCCACTTGTGTGTTTGTATGTTGGTAAATTTTGGGTCGTTTTTTTTTTTTTTTTTTTTTTTTTATGTTTCTTTTTTTTCTTAGTGTTGGTTTTTTGTAGGAGGGACATGATTTTTTTTCCTTGGTTTTTTTAATTTTTAATTTTGTTCTGTGTATATATTTTATGTAAAATCTTTACATATAATTTAATGCAAAAAAGAGTGGTTTACATTGAGAAAAATCCTTTTGTAGAGAATGAAAATATTCTCTTTAATTTTATGTTGTTTCTATATTCTACAAGCTTGTAACTCCACGTATATTTTTACCGATCTTTTGTTCTGGACGCCATAATTACTACCAAGAATTAAAATTAAAAATTTTAAAACAAACATAATAATATATAAATTATTATTATTATTATTATTATTATTATTATTATTATTATTATTATTATTATTATTATTATTATTATTATTATTATTATTATTATTATTATTATTATTATTATTATTATTATTATTATTATTATTATTATTATTATTATTATTATTATCATTATTATTATTATCATTATTATTATTATTATCATCAGCAGCAGAAGCAGCAGCATCCTCATCATCATCATCATCATCGTCATCATCATCATCATAATTATAAAAAATTAAAATTGCAGATTTTAAGATGATATAAAACCTCTTGTTCAATGTACAGAGTTGACATAGCGGTAGATAGGAAGCGCATTGGTATATCTGTTCTTCGTGTTTCAAATTTATCCTAAGATTTCAAATTTTTATCTTTTGCTATTTAGTTGCTTATGCGGCCTCACGCTTGTATACAAAACATATAAGCATTTTGGCGTAAACCACCAAACATTATAAAAGTCTGAGAAAGAATTAAAACAGTAGAGGAAAACAACGCCGTGCTATTAAAGGTCAGAATAATGAAGGATGCCAGGAAAAGCCTTCTCACATGCAACAAGCACCATTTAGTGCTTTACAACGTTGAGTGCTTTTCCATGTTTTCTGCACCTTTAGAGCTGCCCTCTTTGGATTTGAACGAACACAAATGCAATGATGCAAGAGTGTTCTGATCTGCCTTTGGTGTTAGTGTTATAAGAAGAAAGAAGTACCTGATACATTTTAAAAACAGTGAACCGTCAAGTAAAAGACCAAAGGGCTTTTGGAACTTAGGTCTTTGGTACATTCGTGGATTTCTCCTTGGTAATAGTATCAATTTTATGACTTTTTCCTCCTTTATCTAAGATCTATGTATTTTACTACAACTAGGTCTCTTCTTCTGTGCAGTTGATTCTTGATACTATTATTTTAAGCAAGGTCAAAGTAATCTAAGGCCAGTCGCACATACCACTTGTCATATTTGACCTTAGTGCATTATGGGTAACTGAGTCATATTACTCTATGTCTGGCGTAATGAAACCTTCACTCACCACAGACTGGCAGGTATGTATTCAAGCGAAAACAAGAGGGGGGGGGGGAACCCTGGCTTGCATGTAGTAAGCTATGTAGTGGTCAAGCTAAGATTAACTGAAGTCCACCTTTATCTCTGAGTTGGCCGGTCTGAAGCGGACACGACCTAACGTCAACATGTTGTTGACCGGTGGGTGAAATTTATGAGTAGTCTGGTTAAAAATCGGCTAAGTAATGAAACAAAACGGCATAGCCGGCGCCGTGGAAAATGTTTGATATAAGGTAGAATGCAGCAGTTTCTGGTTAGAAAACAAATAAACTAATGTTACCTGTTTATATTTCATGATTTCTTTTCTCTCAACTTTTGCTACGAGACATTTTTTTTTCAAAGTTGTAATTATGCTCGAAAATATAAATTTTAACCAACTTGTGTACTTTTTTCTTCTCATTGACGAGTGTGACATTTTTTTTCTTTCCCTTCCTGTCTATCTCTTGTCTGTTTAAATTAGTTGAATTATCATAATTATTTTCTTTTCATCCCTTCCATATTATATGATTCATACCAAAGCAAAATGTTCTTCCACAGTTTTCTATATCCTTTCAGATTAATATAAGTGTATTGGCGATAGATTATGATTTTACATTTTCATAGAATTAGTAAAACTATTTATGAATCTTCCTAGTTTTTATTACTGCACAAATGATTCAACGTAATTATCTATATTATAAAAGATGAAAAAATTTTTGGATTTAATCGCCTTTTATGCTTTTTTTTTTCTTTTCTATTCTTTTTTTTTTTTCGTTTTATTTCTATTAGCTTCGTGTAAGGAAAGTTTAAATTCAAAGCCCTCGATTTATATTACTGCTTTCTGACACAAACACAATCTAATTATTTTTCTTAAGTTAACTCCTATGTTATGGGGTAAATTTACGTACAAAATATACAATCAATATTATTAGTGTAGCTATGTTTTGGGGTTGTTGTTTTTTTGTTGTTGTTGCTTTTTTTTGTGTTTTTTTTTTCTTCTGTTTTTTATTTATTATTTTGTTTTCATTTATGTGATTTTTTAGTTTTTTTGTGGTTTTTTTTTTTTGTTTTTTGTTGTTTTTTTTTTTTTTTGTTTTTTTTTTTGGGGGGAGGGGGTGTTGTTTTCGTTAATTTTTGTTTGTTTGTTTGTTTTTCCTTTTGTTTGATGCCTTAGATTTCGCTTTATTTCTAAAAATTTTCTGTAGGAACATTTCTATTTTATTGCGTCTCCGAAGGAAAAGAGTGCTAGGATTAAATAAAATATGAACTGGTCTGAACTTTGTTCGCTTCAAAATTAGTTTGCGTGTTGTTTTGTTTTATTTTGGTTTTTTTCTTTTTTTTTTTTTTTTTTTTTTCTTTTTTTTTGTTGTTTGTTTGTTGTTGTTTTTTTGGTGTTGTTGTTGTTCTTGGTTTTTTTTCTTGTTTTGTTTTTGGTTGTTTATTTTTTTCCGTCCATTCATTTCGTAAGAGCCTTCCATGTCTGCGCACTTGTATTAAATAAAGAAATGGAGGAAAGCTAATGTCTACGCTGAGAGAGTAAAAAAAATCCGACAGATCTGTGAGGCGATGTGAAAGAGCGTGAGTGCTGGGGAACTTTTAGACGATGCACAGGTAGTTAGCAATGACTCGCTCACAATAGTTAATCGTGAAGTTTGCTCTTCTGGATTTGTTTAATCGGTTTTGTTATGGTTTTCCTTGTTTTTCCACTTATATTTTGATGTTTTTTCGTACAAAGCTTTCTTCTTAATTATTTGTTAACGAGAAAAACTGTTATCAGACAGACAGAAGTGCGTCACAAAATTGCTCATTCTGTCAGTCATTGTACATATTACAAATTTGAAAGGAAAAGAGGCTAAAAAATAATTTGTGCACTTCTTCAGTGCAGTCTAAAGAGTTTATTTTTTTTATGTTAGATGGAATATTTTTTGCAGGAGACGGATTTTTTGTACATGTCTCTGTCTTGAGCGAGCTTTATTTACTCAGCTATGTCTGTCTCAAATGCCCTGTCTGGAACAGACATCGGCGATCATGATTCTCCACCTGTCCCTATCTTCCGTCATCCGCAGTAAGGCTATGTTGTCTTTGTTGTTTCCTGTCACAAAAGAGCTCAAGCTATCAAGAAATGTAATCCTTTGTCTACCTCTGCTTCTTGTACCTTCTATATTGCCTGTAAGAGATAAAAATTCCAGTCCCTTATGGCGACATATGTGGCCTAAAAATTTCAGTTGCCTTTTCCTTATTGTTTTTATGAGGGATCTCTCTTGGTTCGTTTCTTCTAATATCGATTCGTTTGTCCTCTTTTCTTTCCATGATATTCTTAACATTCTCCTGTAGAACCACATTTCCGCTGCCTCTAAATTTTTCTTGGTTTTTGCAGTTATTGTCCAAGTTTCGCATCCATATAAAAGTATAGACCACACATATGTTTTCAAAACCTTTAATTTGGTTGAAAATGATATGTTTCTATTTTTAAGAATGGTGCTCATTTTTTGGAAAGAAGCCTTTGCAATGGCTATTCTCTTCTTAATTTCAATCTTGCATTTACCGTCAGATGTCAATGTATATCCTAGGTATTTGAATTTCTGTACTTGCCTGATTTGTTCTCCCTTGCTAAAAAGCTTGCATTCTGGATTGTTTTTCTTCTTAGATACTACCATACATTCAGTCTTTTTTACATTTAGAGACAATCCCAGCTTTTCACTCTCTTCTACAACAATATTTAGAAGCCTTTGTAAATCCTCTTCCGATCCTGCTAATAGAGAAGTATCATCTGCATATCTTAGGTTGTTCAGATTTTCACCATTCGCTTTGAGTCCTTCACTTCCATCCAAGTTTCTTAAAATTACTTCACTGTACAAGTTGAACAGGTCTGGTGACATCACACAACCTTGTCCTACCCCCTTTTAATATTTGTGTACTCACTGAGTTCTCCACCTACCCTTACCGCAGCAGTTTGATCCCAATAGAGATTTCTAAGCACCCTCAAGTCTTTTCCGTCAATATCTAGCTGATTCAGCATCTCAAACAACTTTTCATGCTTTACCTTGTCAAAAGCCTTAGAATAGTCAATAAAGCATATGTAGAGATCCTTTTGAACTTCAATACATCTTTCCATTAACATTGATAATGTGAATATTGCATTCCTAGTTCCTTTGTCAGGGACAAAACCAAATTGTGTTTTAGCTATATCTGGTCTTAAGCTCTTGCGCATTCTAAGCATCAGTACTCTCAGTAGAACTTTGGTAATGTGGCTCATCAGACTAATTGTTCTATGTAGCTCACACTCAGTGGCACCTGGGATTTTTGGCAAAGCTATAAATACAGATTTTGCCAAGTCTTCTGGGATTGCTCCACTATCATAAATTGCATTGAGAAGTTTAGTTGTCATCCCTATACCCATTTCTTCTAGAGCTAGAATTATTTCTATTGGTATCCCATCGGGACCTGTAGCTTTCCCACGTTTCATTTTTCTTATGGCTGCCTCTACTTCTGCTTTTAAAATTGGTGGGCCATCTGTGTTTTTCTTTATTGCAGGTCTCTCTCCTCTATTGTCTTTGAAAAGCTCCCCTATGTATTCTGACCATCTGTTCAAAACATCTTCTTTATCCATTAGCACTGTTCCGTCTTTAGATTTAATGCAGTTTGTACTGGTGCAGCTCTGCTTTCCACTTACTTCCTTTATCTTTGAATGCATATATTTACTGTCTAAATGTTTATTTTGCTCTATTTCTTGACATTGTTCATTTATCCATTTTTCTTTTGCCTCATTGCATTTCTTTTTCACCGCCTTGTTCAGCATTTTGTATTTTACCTGATCTGATTTAGATTACCTTCTTTCTTCCATTAGTTCAAGAATTTCTTTGTTCATCCATTTCTTGTGTTCTTTTTTAGCTTTCTTCGGTATTCTTGTTTCCATTACTTCATTGATTGAGTCTTTGACATTAGCCCAAATTGTTTCAGCTTCAGTGATACTATCATGAAGAGCAAACTTGTTTTTAATATCAATAGAAAATTGTTCCTTTATCTCCTGGTCTGATTTGAGTAGTTCGACTTGAAATTTTGAGTGGGCTTCAGGTTTCCTTATTTTCTTAAGTTTGACTTGAAGCTTGCACATAACTGGTACATGATCACTGTCACAATCTGCACCTGGCTTGATTTTGATGTTTTTATGGCGTTTCTAAATCTGTCTTGAACAAGTATGAAGTCTATCTTATTCCTAGTTCTGTCTCCAGGGCTCATCCATGTCCATTGTCTTCTTGGATGGTTTTGACACCAAGTGTTTGAAATCATGAAGCCATTTTCTTTACACCATTCAATTAGTCTCTCTCCTCGCTCATTTTCTTCACCAATGCCCCCGGCCCCAACGATATTTTCTCCTCTCTCTGATCCCACCTTTGCATTAAAGTCCCCCATGACTATTTTTATGTCCTGAGATTTCAAACATTTCATGGCTTTATCTAGATGTTCATAGAATTGTTCAACTTCTTCCTCTTCTGCTGTTGATGTAGGTGCATACACCTGAACTATACTCAGCTATATATAGAAATAAAGAAAGCAGTCAAGGAATGTTAGAGGCTGAGACAGACGAAGCTAGATCTAAGGATCTAAAGATGCAAGTGACTGCAAATAAAGAAATAATTATTATAGAAATGTCAACCACAAATCTAGAGTTAGCTCGAGACCGACAAATAAAAAGAAAGACGTGAAAATATTATAACAGATGGAATGAACAGGGATCGAAACTGCACCTCGATGCGGCACCCATTGCCTTGCCGAGACAAGGGCAGGCACTTAACCACTGAGCTATCCGCATCTACAAAAAATAGATGCTCCAGGGACAGTGACTTTCATGCTGGCTTGAACAGACTTAGAAGTTGAATCGCTAAGAACGATCAAGTCCATTTAGAACATAAACAAACTAGCCTCTAACGGATCTTAGAAAGATGCACATTTGACTGAAAGATATAAATGAATATAGAAATAAAGAAACGTTAGAGGCTGAGGCAGACGAAGCTAGATCTAAGGATTTTAAGATGCAAGTGACTGCAAATAAAGAAATAATAGTATAGGAAAATCAATCACAAACCTAGATCTAGCTCGAGATTCTTCTGTAAGTTGTCAAGTAATTGTCTATTGCTGTTTGAATATCTGGTAAAGAGCTGTCATCTACAGGTGTTGTGTGGGTTATAAACTTGTGAACTGTCCTGAATGCGCTATTGAGATCGTCAAATGTTATCTGTATTTTATGTGCTTCGTCTGTGAGGAATGGATTGTTTGTAAGGGTTTGTGTTTGTTTAATGTTTGTTTCTGTAAGATCCGGGTAAACGTTCTTTTTTCTGTTTAGGTGTTATAGCACGGAGTCTGCCTCAAATTCTGCACAAATCGTTTACACGAAGCGTGTGGGATCAAATTATAATCAATAGAATGTGCCATGTTTGATTGACTCAACTCAGGATATTTATCTAGAACTGAATGGGAAAAAATAGAATGATGAAAACGAGCATAGACGCACGTTGACCCCATATAACACAACAAAACTTATATCATTTTAATCTAGGGTTTCCATTGTTTCAGATAAGTATTGAAAAGTGATAATCTAGCGTGTACTTTTTAATTAATTAGCAATTACATCTAATAGGAGCGAATTGCAGGTAAACTTTTAGATAAAAACATGGACTATGAAAACGCAGTAACCACACTCACAAATATGATGATAGAAATATCAAAGTAATACCGGGTTTCAAATTAGATTTAGAAGAAACTGCTGAAGGTTGCACGATGTCTGTACTATGAGTAGTTCTGAAGATATTGTAAGTTAAAAAAGAGGAATTTTCTATTTTATTACATAAAATTCAGCAGATCTGAGCACTGGCTTGTGCAGACAGCGATTATCTGCGGTCATGGGCGGGCCTGACCCTGACAGTGATAGATGACGTTACCTGAGCCCGGCCCGCCATAACAAGGCTTGCGTCGCCTAAGTCACAAACTGGCTTTCGGGCCTATCTCCCCATTGTTCAGAACTAATATGCAGCTTTTAGGTCGAAATTCTACGCTGTGAGATGAGCACATTATGAAGAGAACGGAAAGATAGCGAGAAAGTATACATAATAGCTGTCTCGCGCTTTATCTGATTCGGAAAGACCATCATCAGTGCATGCGAGTAACAATTGTCTGTGGCAATCGGCCACAGCAAACAAACGCAGTGGTTCATTCAAGCTTAAGCTATCAAGTTCTAATCTTGATCTATCTGTTCTGTGATATAAGGGCAATCTCTTTACTGCAGGCATATATTTTTTTCCGGTCTTTCTGAATCTCTTCCTTTCCATTCCCAGCGTATTCATAGTCAGGTTGCGTCATTGTTCACGGTGACCTATGCTGGACAGTGGACAGAGCTTTGATGGAAGTATCTTGTTGTCATCAGCCTAGGTTAGTACCATATCTGAATCTTGCTACATGGGTTTTTATTATGGTTTTTTTTTTTTGTTTTGTTTTTGTTTTTAATTTGTTTGTTGTTCTTGCTTTTTTTTGGAGGGGGTTCTTTTTTTTTTTTTTTTTTTTTTTTTTTTTTTTTTTTTTTTGGGGGGGGGGGGGGGGTTAGTTTTCAGTCGAGCCATAATAGTAACAATAATTAATTGAGGAAGAAGAAGAAGAAGAAGAAGAAGAAGAAGAAGAAGAAGAAGAAGAAGAAGAAGAAGAAGAAGAAGAAGAAGAAGAAGAAGAAGAAGAAGAAGAAGAAGAAGAAGAAGAAGAAGAAGAAGAAGAAGAAGAAGAAGAAGAAGAAGAAGAAGAAGAAGAAGAAGAAGAAGAAGAAGAAGAAGAAGAAGAAGAAGAAGAAGAAGAAGAAGAAGAAAAACAACAACAACAACAACAACAACAACAACAACAACAACAACAAGATCAAGAACAAGAACAAGAACACGAACATGAAAAAGAACAAGATTAAGAAGAAGAAGAAGAAGAAGAAGAAGAAGAAGAAGAAGAAGAAGAAGAAGAAGAAGAAGAAGAAGAAGAAGAAGAAGAACAAGAACAAGATGAAGAAAAAGAATAATTAGAATAATAAGAAGAAGAATAAGAAGAATAATTAGATTTAGAAGAAGAAGTAGAAGAAGAAGAAGAAGAAGAAGAAGAAGAAGAAGAAGAAGAAGAAGAAGAAGAAGAAGGAGGAGGAGGAGGAGGAGGAGGAGAAGAAGAAGAAAAAGTAACTGGTGAGTCTTACTGCTTTCCTTTGTCTATTGTTATTTTCAAGCAAGTTGTCTCATTATTTTCGGTAGACACACCTATTTTTTTTTTTAAATTAATCCTGGTAACCGATCAGTCAAAACATTGATACGTTTATGTAACGGTTGGATGCAGGCCAAAATTACCCCCCTCCCCCCTTTTTCCCCCCTTTTCCCCCCTCCTACCACACACACATCGTGAGCGAAATGCGCGCCACACAGAGAGAAAGGTTGTGCAAGAACGGTTTGTTTTTTTCTTTCACTTAACTCACGTCAAATATGGAGGACTATGGGGGCAAGGCATTTTTGTAGCTCCGCTTTGCTCGATGAGGGTTTGACATGGTGTTAAAAAATGGCTTATCTCTCCTCGATCTTGTCCTTCAATATCGAATAATTGATCAATTTATCAATTAATGCTATGATCGTGTTGTTAATCTTTCCCTGTTGTGCGTTCTTTGTCGGTTGTCTCTTTCGTATTGCGATCTTCGTGTATGGTTTACCTGCGTCTATTGGGTTAGATTTCACTAGGTAAACTTCGTGGCGCGCTTAACTTCCAATATTGTCAGCCATAAACAGCCACTCTAGATATTCATAAGCCAGAAGTTTAGGATTCTACATATTGTTTACTTATGGAAAAGTATGAAGCGTTGTGAAATCATGCTGGTATTAATGGAAAATTATCAACTATCCCAATCGATTTTTTGTGAATCTTTACAACTTTATTTGATGTACTGTCATTAACATGAGTTTGAAGTTCGCACGCCCCTTAATGGTTTTAGTAGACATGGGTTTGACAATTGAAATGGACTAATGAGTATTTTCGCAGATCGAAAGGTAATCAATACCGCTTTATTAATTTCTGGTATAAAACTGTGCCTCGTCATTTAGCGTTAATAGCCTCTTCGCAGTATTTCAGCCTGTTGGTTACTATTTGAGTGTTATAACTCTGACATCAGAATCAAGAGTGAGCTAGGATATTTATGCATTGCATTTTGTACACAGGCTAACCCTGGTAATAAGAATGACTTTGGTAATTTGCCCAACATGCTGCAATAGCCCCGAACAAGTTATATAATTCAAAACCTTTTAAGAGTTGAGGCTATGCATGAAAAATGACTCATTTATCGGTGATGAAACAAATAGGGGAAATAGTATCATTCCATTGTTGAGGTTAAAAAAATATGGAATAGGCTCTATCATATAACGGAAACCAGCATTTTGCGAGCTTTAATCACGACCATTTGCCATCCACCCTAGAGCAAGATTATCCTAAGTTATTACATTTATCGTCTATAACACGGAGGGTATCTTATTTATGACAGACAATACAGCGTGTTAAACTGGGAACAACGAGGTCGTATAATTAATATCTCTGATAATATGAAGTATGAAGCCGTACCCGGCCTAGAGGTCACTCACCCGTTTTGCCGACGCCATTTTGACCGAGCACGGCCACCCGGAACGCTCTGGGGGGTCGAGATGTCATCAGGTTAATTTTCTTGAGAAGGCGTGAGGAATTTGTCACAGGGGATGACATCACGCCTGGTTTCTGTGCTTGTTTGTTTGACTATGCGCTCTGCTTTGTTGGTGCCCAGTTACTGTAGGTCTTTGGTTTCAAATTGTTAAGTTTTTAAAAAAAAAAGTCTGAATCCTTGAACTCGAGGTGCTTTTTTTCCAACAACTTACATGCACGACAGTAAAATAAGGTTCCAAGTTGCTTACTTCCCAATCGGAATTAGATTTCTTAATTTACTTATTGTGACTATGCCTATTAAAAAAGGGGGAAGGGAAGTGGAAGAATGAATGAATGAAAGATTTTGCATTCTCGTCTGATAAAATTTGTAAAACAATTTTGAATAACGGAACATAAAAAGCAAAACTATTTATTATTACACCAATAAATATTATTTTCATAGAAAAAGACAAAATTTTTTTGAAAATTTTTCTTCTTTAAAAAAGATTTTTTGTTTTGTTTTAATAGGCTCAATACAGCATCTGTTTTGACTTTAATTCATTTGCAAGATTACGAATTCACACGATAATAAACTCTGACATGCATTTTTTATCGCTCAATAGTAACAATATCTGTAAATCGGTTTCTAAAATTATATTTAACAAAGCCCAGAATAACTAAATATACGCACATCTCACTTTTTGACGATTATGTATGTGTGATATAATTTTTAGCCGTCACTCATCAATATAAATCTCATTTTTCAATAAGGGCAGTGTTAAAGAAATTGTCTAGTTTACGAAAGTGATGTCTCGAACTGGGCCATGGGATATACAAAGAGCGTAATGCTTTACCTTGCATAAAGGACCATACTTTTTTATTCATTATTATTGACTTCCCTAACAAAGGGACTAATAATTATATTTGTTTGATGAATTCAAATGTATCCAAATTACTCTGTCGTGTTTGTTCGTAGAGAAAACTTGGAAGGAAGTAAATTTCCCAAGGGAAAAAAGAATAAGATGTATAATTTGGAAGGTTTTCTTGTCAAGCTAGCATTTCTTCCAGAAAGAAATTATTTGCTATCAATTAAGCTTATTGCTTAAACATTGAACCATTGTTAGGCATGGTAATAAGAACTGATGTCCCTTAGAAACAAAAGCACCTTTTTTTGCGCTTGGGCTGAAAATCAATCTCTATATTCTAACTTCTATGCTCAACTTAGCACATTTGCAAATTATAACTCCCGGAAAGATTAATCTGAATAATCTAGTCTAGATCTAGAAATCTATTGACTGCACTGAAAACTGTAACTCTCGCTCAACTTCAAACATAATACAATAATGCCCAAGTCAGTGTAGATATGCACCGTGTGATGGCATAGCACGTAATAAAATGACTCAGATGCGCACAAAACATGATATATAAAAATCATGTTGAATTGATTCTTGAGACTCAGTGGGAGAGCCCATTGTTTATAGATAAATCGATGAAAAAATAATTACTTGTCGAGTGTATTAAACCGCTTGACGCTCGTGACAACCAATGTTGATAAAATGAACTAGTATGGGGCAGGCTTAGGATTTCAGGGTATTTAACATTTTGACTGGTTTTTCCTCATGAGACCTTTAATTAAGGGCGTTAGAGTTATTAGAATAGTAGAATAGTTTTAACTCGTATTTCTATATGGGAGACATGATTCTAACGCTCTATGTAAATCAAATGATTCTCTTTGTTGACATTTCATTTTCGTTTTTTACATGATTGGCTTCAATAGAAGCATTACTTTTAAACCCAGCTATTTGTTTTAAAAAACTGTTTTGGGATTTGCATCTCTTTTGATTGTTTTCTTTTTAAAACACATAACATTTTCGACAAGGCCTAAGCAACTTATTAAGGAGTAAAAATGTTAAAAGGTAACTCAAGGTAACTCAAAAAGTCTTTTTAAAAACTACACACTTTGATAAGCGAAAATTTCACAAGAATCTTTAAGTCACACCAATATTGAAAACGTTTCCAACTTTAAAGAAATTGCCAAAAGAAAAAGACTGCAGATAATGATCCAAACAGACATATGTGTCAGAAACCATTGGGTTTTTTTTTCTCCCTCCTTGTATAAAGTAATCTAGTCAGATACCCTTTGAAGCACGTCTAACTAAATAAAACATACAGGATGTATATCTCCTGTCAATAGATAGTGATGCCTTTTTTTTAATCCACCTCTTTTTTTCCACACATTAAATGTTAATACACCAATCTCAAGATCACAGTGTTTTAATAATCACCTTAAAAATTCTCAAAATGCGCCACTAACGATTTCCACAAATTTTATATGTAAATTTTCTCTTCGCCTTTGAAATGACTTGACTCCTAACAGAACGGCACCAGTGTTATTCAAAGATGATTATAAGCCACTACTCATGATTTTGAGCTAGTAGTCTAGATCTAATAGATCTAACCCTGGTTTATTTTACACTGATTTAAGAGTCCAACTCCATCGAATATCCTTCTCTACCATTTCACTCAGCTACTGTCAACATTTATCTGTTCAACAAAGCGTACACGAAACTAAAATGACCTTAATGTAGCCATTGCGTTGCAGTGCGCAGCCCCGAGGCATGCCTGGGAATGGAAATGTGAAACAGCGGAAATACAAACAGGGACAAAGGAGGAAAGGGGGGAGAGGGACAGAAGGGAGAGAGGGGGCGGTTGACATACAGATAGGAAATAAGAGGCCAGGGATTATTATTAGCCTCCATGTCATCAGCAAATTACGACAGGCTGCCACTCTGCCAGGGGGGTGCCGACTTGTGGGACCTGGGATTGTCCCTTCTCTGTTCCGGCCTGTTGGTAATCTTGTGTGACTAAGCAGTAGCAGACTGCGGAAGTACCAAATTTACCACTAGACTAATTGACCTAACAAAAGGCAGATTTTTTTTTTTTTTGCATTCCCACCCGATCTTATCAAACACAGCTTGTTCCCTTAAGCCTAGAATTATTGATACGTATTTTGAACTAAAATTTCAAAAAGATCTTTATCTTATTAGTTTTATTGTGGTGATAAGGGACAACTACTAGTTATATTAGATTCTTGAATTGCAAGCATGCCAATAATTCCCACACGCATACACACACGTCTTTCCGCTCCTCTCAACCATTCGCATGGTATTGCTCCAATAATGTTTGAGAAAACATAAGTAAAACGGTTTTGAATAAACGAAAACAAACAGAAATAAGTAGCAATAGCAGCAGCAGCAAAAACACCAACAACAGTAGCAACATAAGTAGATAATGATGATTAATATTAGTTATGATTAAGAAGAAGAAGAAGAAGAAGAAGAAGAAGAAGAAGAAGAAGAAGAAGAAGAAGACGAATCATCATCATCATCATCATCATCATCATCATAATTATGGTGCAAAAAAATGACAAAAATAAAATAATATTAACAATAATACTGACAACAGGAACAAGAACAATAATGATGATGATAATTCTACTACTACTACTACTACTACTACTACTACTACTACTACTACTACTACTACTACTACTACTACTACTACTACTACTAACAATAATAATAATAATAATAATAATAATAATAATAATAATAATAATAATAATAATAATAATAATAATAATAATAATAATAATAACAGTTGTACCAGATTCAAGTTGAGATTTAGAGAAGGCAGAACACTGGTTTTAATAACAACTAAGAATTATAAGAGCTAGAGTTTTAGGTAGTGCTCAGCAGTGGTTAGGATAAGGCTTTGAATCGAAATGACCAAAAATGTTTTGCTATTTTTGGATTCGAACTATCTTTA
>JAWDGP010004033.1:340000-352500 GCA_033675545.1 Elysia crispata | reverse complement strand
GCATACTACACTTGTGTTTCAAGCGGAGGACAAGGGTGTCGCCTGTCCTCCGCTCTCCTCGGGTATATATATGTGTGTGTGTGTGTGTGTGTGTGTGTGAATTGAGTAAGGTGATTGTTTTTGTTTTCTGTTTGTTTTGTTATTTTTTGTTGTTGTTTTTTATTTTGCCTATTAAGAAGAAAACGCGGTGTTATTTATTTTTTATCTTTGTCAAATAAAACCAATTTATTACTAAGAATGTAACAAAGTGTTACTCCAAAACAAATACAAAAGATCGACATGGGGCTTCGTTTCAAATATTTTAATCTATCTAAACTCCTAGAAGCCAACAACATTAAACTGCTAACCGCTTTTGCCTCGATTTCTTAAAAAAAAATATCCTACAGCTTTTCTTTGGAATCAATGCAACAGTTCCATCTCTTTGATATTATAGTATTGTAAAGTGTGAAACTTCACTAGTTTGCATTTTTTTTCCGGGGGGGGGGGGTGTTCCGCAAATCAGAGAGAAAACTGTCCAAGCAAGTAATGGCAAGAAGGTCCGATATGTGCTTTTACTTACCTTATTGTTTACTTTGTTCTGTTGTTGTTGTTGTTTTTTATTATTATTTTTTTTTGTTTCTTTGTTTTGTTTTGTTTTCAGAAGCAAATAATAAATATTCTTTTTTATCTCTACCTTTTTATATTTAGCTCTTCTCCTCTATCTCTCTTTGTCTCTCTGTCTGTGTCTCCCTCTCTCTCTCTCTCTCTCTCTCTCTCTCTCTCTCTCTCTCTCTCTCTCTCTCTCTCTCTCTCTCTCTCTCCATTTCTCTTTGTGTTCCTGCATTTTCCACATGTCTATTTACCTTCGCGAGGAGCATCAATAAATTGTATTACCTTGACATGACCGGCTTCTTCTTTTAAAAAAGGGAAAATAAAAGCACGCTAGCTTAAACAGAGAACACCTGGGCGCACCCGCTGCACTAGGTGCATTCTTTGTTTCAAAACAAAAACAAAAAACCCGGAAAATACTCAACATTCCCTGTGAACAATAAGGGGGAAAAAATAAGCGCGTCTAATGAAGTAAATAATCGCGTGCAGGAGAAAGCTTTTAAGCGTTGGATGAGACTCGACACACAAGAATGAGTGCTTGGGTGAGACGGCTCAATCATTTAGCAAACATGCTAGTGGTAAACCAAGAAGGTAGATAAAGAACAATATCGCGTATGCCGAGTCTTCAGAGGAAAAAGTGTGCTGTTCGGTTAACAGGATCACACAGCGGTATAGTATAGACATTTTGGTGCATTGACTTCCACGTCTTAAATTCGAGTCGAAACCAAAGGCTGTTTATAGGCAAAGGATCATTTTGGAGTTTCTTCAACAGCATACGAAGCTTGTGGCTCCAGGTTTTTTTTACTGCGGGTTCGAAACAAGCATAGTTGGCAGTTGAGTATAATGCTTATTTTCGTTTGCTATCTTTACGTAAAATAAGGAAGTTGTATTCGATATAGAAAATAAAATGGCTTGAGATTACGTTATAATCGACAATGTTCGCCAAAGTGAATCTCTCAATCTTCGTTTATCTGCTTGAAAATCGATTGCAGGCTTTGGGTGATTGTTGTAGATATTTTGTGTTTTACAATCTCCGATGGAAACAGCATACAGGCGAATTTGATATTTTGAGAAAGGTGTAAAATAAAAAGAGAGATGAAGAGAGAAAGAGAGAGACAGAGACAGACAGAGAGAGAGTGGGAAAGAGAGAGATAAAGAGAGGGAGGGAGATGGAGAGAGGTAGAGAGGGATAGATATCAGTCGCTGCTTATAAAACATTGACATAAACGTGTCATTTTTCATGAGCCTAACCAAAGGTTCAAATAAAGAAAGATAAAGAGTTACCTATCCATAGCGACTCTGCAACACGTGCGTTGATTTAAAAAAAATGAAAACAAAGGATAATCGCAGCGGTGAGTAGCAATCTATGGGTTGCAATATTTTTTTTAAAATTGCTCATTATAATTATTTTTCTGCTTAGATATCGAAAGCCTGCAAAATTCATTTATGATTCAGCTGTTCATAAAATTAATCTCTAATTAATCAAGTGGTTGAAGTAATTTTAAAACCAGGATAACTCTTGAAAACAAACGTGAATCAAAACTGCTCTGTATTTTTTTTTTCCAGGTCCAGCGCGCCTGGAGAAAGTTTTCAATACGTCACGCTAAGCATCTGATCTGATCAGTCTCCAGCGCTAATCCTATTCGGGTCTTTGTTTATCTGAAGTTTCTTTTAAGCCTTTGTATTTCATTTTACATGTCATTTCAAGCACGATAAAAGTACATCATCAGTATTACTTTTAAAGTACATACGTATCGTTCAGTTGTTCTAACATGATTAAATGGTTTTCTGTTTTGAACCATCCTAACTACATACCATTATGTAGACCATAAAAAATCAATGCCGAGCTATGCAGCATGAAGAGCGGAAACAAAACGAATAGAACGTTAAAGATGAACTTCTTATACACTGTACATTAATCTTTGTAGCTGTTGATATTGTTTGGTTTGTTTTTTATTGTTGTTTTTTTGTTTTAGTTGTTATTGTTGCTGTTGTTGCTGTTGTTCTTGTCGTTGTTGTCGTTGTTGTTGTTGTTGTTGTTGTTGTTGTTGTTGTTGTTGTTGTTGTTGTTGTTGTTGTTGTTGATGTTATAAGTGTCTGTAAACTTTTAATGTTATAGGTTCTTATCTTTATCTGCTCACTTTCCCTTTGGCTGTCCAGCATTTGAATCTATTGAAAACCTTAAAACTGCCGTCAACTGGAGAGGCTACGAATAAAACATAGTCAAATCATCGTTCATGAATGCTCAGATACAATTCTACCCTCAGGTATATACAGGATTCTAAGAAGTAATACATAAGCTTAGCGTCTCCGGTATACTTTATTTTTTTTACAAAAGAATAGGCAATTCTGCATTTCAAAATTTTTAAAATAAATAACTAAGGAATTTTTCGGGGGAAAAATCGATCAACACAGAGTAAATTTAATGTTTCATTTTCTTTCTTCTTGTGGACCAGTGGGTTTTTTTTCATTGGATATATTTATTCCTCGCTTTGGGTCCAGCAGTAGATTTAGGAATACGTGTTAAAAAAATGGAACAAAAATTCATATATTATAAAAAAGACCTTTTGATTTATATATTGCTATGCGACACACTTAAAGTGATTGCTCTGATACTATTTCAGATCTACCTTGAAGACGATTCAAAGAAGACGATTCTTGAAAGCAAGCGTTCCTGTATACTCGCATGTCATTAATATGTTCTCCATTGTTACTGACATCGTGAACAGTAAATTAGCCATCCTCCCTTTCAATAATATGTGAAAAGCAGAGAATATAATTTTATACACTCATATACATGCACAGACGTACGAGAAACTTATTTTCCGAGGCTCATACTTCAAAATTTGTACAGAACGAGAAAGTAAATAAAAAATAACCCAGGCAAGACAGAAGATGAAGGCAATCATATTTGTGAAGGCAATTGTGCTATTCCATAAGCCTAACAAATAAATATTTAAAAAAAAACTTGACATATGCTCTTTGCTATGAGCCCCTCAGTGGATGCTGGGAAGAGGTCAGTGGAAGGAAAAGAGCGCCATTATTTTTAATAGCTTCATTTCTCATAGTCAAGAAGTATTATTATCAGTATTAAATTGTTGAATTATTCAATCTACCCAACAAGTATACAACAACGGTTTTCTTCGGGATTTTGTTCTTCTTGTATTACAGACTTCTGGACTTTTTAGAACGTGGTTCTACTTGCGACTTATGGATGAAAAGCATTGAAAAAAGAACTGATAAAAAAGAATAAAAATTAAAGAATTGTTCAGGAATACTTTCAATGTTTGATAAAAGAAAAGTAAATGGAACGGTGCATGAATAAAATGTCTTAACACAGGCAACGACTGATAATAGCAACTTAAAAGACGAAACCTAATAACTGAAAGGAAATGAAATGCAGATCTCTTATAATTATCAAAGACATCAACACAAATCGTGTACTCCTGTTAAAGATCTCCGACCACAACCAGTGTGTAGACACCACCAGACAGGTTTTAAAGTTACCCTTCAAAGCCGCAAACACTGAGTACAAATGAAGCTGTCGACTGATAGCTGTGATAAGTATAGAATTACTTTGCATTTAGTATGAAACATGTCATAGTTGAATCGGATATATTTTAATATTTTGTGTACTATTAGCCTATAATAAAAAGTTTATAATAGATTATTTGGGAAGGGGGAGGGATAGAAATCTGAGAGACAATTAATATCTCAAAAGATTTTCTCGGTGTTTCTCGGTTTAACTTTTTGAAAGCCAGAATGGTCAATTTTTGTATCCAACAAAAAGGCAATTCTAAATTTCTAAAAAGTCGTATAAATCTGTCTTATGTCTGAACATCAGTTTAATGGACAAAATTTATGCCGTTATCATTAAATTCCAGCAAAATTTAAAGAATAATTTTAAACAGGTATGCAAATTTTGGGATGTTGAGTCCTTGATTGATTTCGTGGTCTCATCAAATTATATGTCGAAAGCATTCAAACCTCTTGTACATCAAGTAAGCTTCCCTCAGACAAAAATAGCTTTGAATTTTGTAATAAAAAAGAGAGGAAATTCGTCTTGACTTTTCATTTTTCTTAGAGCTGCAGGCATGGTCTAAGGTACTTCGCTTCACTAATGGTTAGAAGATAATCCGAGTTACCTCAACAATTTATTTTAAAACTGCAGACTTAAAGAAATCAGTTCGTTTCTAATAGTTTTGAAAGTTTACGTTAAAAAGGATTTTCCTTTAAAATATATTTACAAAAAATTAAATGTCCCTTTTATTCTACAATTATGTGAGCCATTTTGAAATTATGCATTTATTTCTGGGATTTTTTTCTGTTTCTAAAGATAAAACTACCTCATTTTGGGTTCATTTCTGGTTGCTATTTAAGACCTAATTTAATTTTTTTTTCAATTCACCTAATTTTGAACAAATGTGTTCCAAAAAATTATGAAGTTTACAATTTTAGTTGTTTTTTAATTAATTTTACCTACCTTAAGCTTCCTGGCCTTAAGGATGAAAAAAAAAGACAGCCGCTTTTCGTCATGGGGGCTGGCGAGATGAGAGTGAACACCATCATCAGCCGGTAATCGAGCCCAGGGCCTCCTTTCTGTCAGTCAAACGCTCTGGCGACAGGGTTAACTGGAGCTCCATGAGACTGTTTTATAATTATTATATCGTTAAGCATGCACAGACGAGTGTATCGGAAACAGGCGTTCGTACGCACAGACAAAGAGAGAGAAATAGAGTTATGGGAGACAACAGAGACAGAGGGTGCCAGGCAAACACATAGATAGAGAAAGAGAGAGAAAGAAAGAGAGAGAGAGAGAGAGAGAGAGAGAGAGAGAGAGAGAGAGAGAGAGAGAGAGAGAGAGAGAGAGAGAGAGAGAGAGAGAGAGAGAGAGAGAGAGAGAGAGGGTACGCGAAAGCTGGACTTACTTTTTCTTGCCTGCAATTTTATTTATTTGCGGCCATTGTTTCCATGGCTATCAAAAAAAAAAATAAATAAATAAACAAATATACCTGCAGATAGCCTATCCCTCAAAATAGATTATCTTAATAATGATAAGCAGCACTTCTTAAAATTTGTTTTGAATCGGTTGATATGGATGCTAGAGTCCTTAAAAAAATTGCTTGACATTTTTTTCCATTTATTATTGAAAAAGGACAAAAGGCCGATATAATATTTTTCTTTATATGTAACCTGGGCGTAAAAGGGATTCTCTTATGTGCTACTATGACTTGACTTACTTTTTGACTTAGGGCCTTCCGCGTCTCAGTCGTCCGACGGGGCCGCTTCGGCAGCTTTTCGGATTCCCGTCGACAGTTCTCTCCATTGCTGTCCGCTCCGGGCGATGCATCTTAGGTGTTCGAGGTCTTCCCCAGTTGTGAGTTGTAGTGTGCCTTCTTGTAGTCTTGATAGGTCTTTGTTGAGGACGACTGGTGGTGTTGTTAAAGGGCGGCCCCGAAACTTTTTTCCGTGTGTGGCGAAATAGCTGTTCTATGACTAGAAACACCAAATTTTAACAGTTATATTTTGATTTTTTTTGTCTTTCATAAACATGGGGAGGTTGCCAAGTTAGGAAATATTTTTTTCGGCTGATCACATTATTTCAAAACACACTAATATTCTATTCCTTAACGTCTACTTTTTAAACTGAAATTCAGTGTATCATCAAAAAATATTTTCTGTTACATAAACGCTTCTTTATTCGACAATAAAATGACAGGACAAAAAATTTAATTTCAAAAGCACTTTATCAATATGAATCCACCATTGAAACTGGGTATGCAAAGATTTCGTACCGTTTAGCTCAAAATCAAAATAAAATAACAATGTTAAAAATGTTCATAAAATATCGCTTCATAATCAAATGGTTCGCAAACTAAGGCTTGGGTAAAGTCTTTAAAACTTAAGTTTGAGAAAGAATTCTCAAAAATCTCTCAACGCTAATTCTTTTTCAGCAACAGCTGTAGCCTGCGTGAATTTATTAAAACATTCCACTCAAAAAATACTTTACAAGTATTGCATTGCTTTTAACATATCGCCGATAAAACCAATAGACATGAACATTTTCTTATCGGGGAGAACTTGTCTCTATCTAAATAATAAACACTCTTTCATAAAGTTCCAAATAAAACATTTTTGAGGCGACAGTGAAAAATAATCATACGTCGTAAGGTTTACGTATGATGTAAACTTGTAAATTTGATCAATAATTATCGCTCCAGTGTCAAAACATCAAAGCATCTCGAGAAAACGAACGTCAAGCATCCACTAAAAGAGTGGAACAGATGTTACCAACACCTGATCAGTGTTTTGCATGATCAATTCAACATCACCTAGATTGGCACTCGATAAACGCACGTGATCAAAAACCTATTTATCTCGAGCTTACTACAACATTTGACTGAGATAATAACAGAAAGCTGGCTACAACCTTTTGAGCTCACATCTCTCTCCACAGTTCTATATTCGGATGGAGAGAACCGTGAGCTGAAAGTAAGGGATCCGCTCTCAGGTAGAGTAGGGAAATTGCTACTGAGTATAATGTGGAGTTCTTTGTATGCCAAACCAATCAAATTTCACTAGTTTGGCATCGTTTATGTTTTCTGGAGAAATTAACAGGAAGGTTAATTTATATTCGTCTGTGAAACTTGACAAAAAAAAAATTCCAGAAGAAAAAAATTCATAAAAAGAGAAGGAATAAAGTTAATAAAAAATTTCATGTGCATTGCTCTAAACCAGGAAGAGAAAATGGCTGAAGTAGGCCTAGTTTTCTTTGTTTCCAATGTTTGATGCATTTCTTTTATCCTGTTTTTTTTTTTTTTTTCAGATATTGAAAGACCATAACAAATGAGCATAGATACGTTGCGATCCTTATTATTTATAAGATATCAAAACACTGAAGGAATATTACCTCGGTAATCCAACTTTTTTGCCATATTAAAAACTCGATGGTTTGCAAAAGAATATCTTCAAAGCGTTTGTCCTTAAAATCAATAAAGTTTCCGAGTCTTGTACTGGAAAAATGTCTCTATTGTTTTGTTTTTTTCTATCAGATTAAGAAAAATTACAACAGTGCCTGAAACAACTGTGTAAAAGGTAAAAAAAAACTGTAAGGGCGTATTGAATTTATTTAGTTCGAGAGCCAGCGCAAGTCTTGACAGGTTATGTAAAGTGATAATTGTAATTGTTGTTTTATTTGTTGCGATTTTAATGTGATAATTAAAAAGAATAAACAGGCATTAAACATGCAATGATTTTCGTTTCAAATATTTTAACGATAAACCAGGCGGTGCTCTTACCTTTCATATAAAGTTTTTTTTTTAACTCTTTTTTTAATTTCCTTTTTTAATCATATATACTTCACATGAGGTAGATTTATCACACTGCTTGGTAAGGATTTTTTTATCATTGAATCAATTATCAGTCTTAGCAACTAGGTATAATTTTTATTGGTCACGAATATAGAGGATCGAAAAGAAAAAAAAACATCAAAATTCAGTTTTGTTTAGAGAAAAGATATTCTTTAAAATTAAATCCATATAAAGTGTTATACTGAAAGTTTATTCCGAGGATATGATGTCAAATAATCAAATAGAGACATTTATTAGTTTTATTTTACTTTAATTTCAATAATGACAAAGTATCTAATTTAATTATTCTTATTTTAAAAAACCATATATTGTTAGTAATAAAAAAACGTAATAGTTATATTTATATGCTTTTATGGTATGACAAATATATTCAAACGATTCAACACACATCAACCTGGTAAACTTTAAAATTTTGAAGAGGAAAAAAAAATTGAAAGTTTCTATATAATCCAACGCGACATATGATGTATAAAGTGGATATGATGTACTAAATAATAATAATACCTGTCACACAAACATTAGCAACCTATGCAAATTCACTTCAGGTCTGTTTAAATGTTTTATGGAGATTTTTGTTCAAAATGAGATGAAATAGTCGACTATACAATGATTGTTTCCGTGTAAACGTATGCTTGAGGTCATTAGTTGCTAATTCAATGTGCTCGATCTGGCCGAAAAAATGCGAAAACGGCACAAAAACTGCTTAAAGTTAAACGTTCGAAAACTCATGCCTGGTTCTCTCGTTGAAACATCTAGTTATTTCAAAAGTCAATGTTTGCTGGGTTTTTTTTTATTTTATAAGTTTCCGACCAGATAGGATTAAGGCGTTTACAAATAATCACGCTGTAATTACATTTGTATGCTTTTTTTATAATAATGCTTCAAAAAACCGTTTAAAGATTACTGGGGAGATCAACATTACTTTCAAACAATGTAGGATATATATTTTCATTCCAACTTTAAATTATCAGAGGAGAGCAACATTACTTTCAAACAATGAAAGATATATATTTTTTTTTCCTTCTAACTTTAAATTATCTGTGTACTTGCTGCTGTATGTACAGTATCTTTATTTTTATCGTTATGGGCTCGAACTCGAGGCATATGAGTTGCTCGGGCACACCATGTATCCAACATGAACACTGCTGGTAGCGCTTGTGGCATCCGTCACAGTGACCTTGGCCTCTGTGGCGCTGATCTCATCCGGCCGTATTTGGAGGTTAAGGTTCAAGGCCGGGTTTGCGACCGTTATGTCAGACAGGGCCAGACTCACAGCGGGGGCGCCAAGGAACGGCTTCTGGAAGGTGATCGTGCCCGTCATCTGTCCTGGCGTGAACGGTCCGATAATACCGCTCTCACCTAAAGGGAGAAAATAAAGTTGTAAAACCTCTGCTTGCGAAGTTATTTCCCTGTTTGATCGACGATGGAGCTATCGTCCGCAAAAGTAAAGTCACTATGTATGATCGCGTGCTGCTCACGAAAAAAAGTTTTGTTTTTCTTTTTTTTTTCTTTTTTTTTTCGTTATGATTAATAATAATGTTTCTTTACAAGAGGAAATCGACGGAGATCTTGTTAAGACACACAACTCTGAGTAACTTACATCCTCCAACTGCTCCAGATTTCACATTCACCTCGAGGGCGGCAATTCGCTTCTGCAGCATATTGTACATCCCTGGAAGTAAAAATAAAAATTTATAGAATCTGTTTGAAAACTATCGTCTGCCTTTTGGAATTCAATTTTAGAATGTTTGGTTTATTGGTTTATACAGGGGGGGGAATGGTTTTGATTAAAAAAAAAAAAAAGAAAGAAAGAAAAAGAAAATTTGCGGGGGCAGGAGGATAAGTTTGCTGGAAATTCCAAGCCAAAGAATTTGGGAATATTTATGCATCTCTTTTACGTCAGAAAAGTAATGATCTTTGTTATAGGTTATAAAAATTGCAATTTTGAGGGCATGAGTTTTTTTGTTTTTTTTTTTACATATATATATAAACTATAACTAAGCGTCATGTAAAAATGCGTTCCTGTGATGTTGGATACAGGCGGAAAAAGAGAAAGTGAGACAACGAGACCCTCAAAGCGCAGGCACTTAGCTAAGCAGCCATTACGCTAACTTGCTGAAAACTTCATAAAAAATATCTTATGGGATTGATGCATCTCTTTCTTAATTTTTTTTTAACAGAGGAGGTGGCACGAAAATAGTTAGTTACAAACTAAATACAATCATAGATAGAGATTATGGACTTATAACTTTTTAGAATCAATTGACTTAAGTGGTAGACTGAAGAAGAAGTCGATAAATAGATAGATAGATAGATAGATAGATAGATAGATAGATAGATAGATAGATAGATAGATAGACTGATAGAGATATAGTTAGTTATATAGATAGACAGACAGATAGGTAGATAGATAGATAGATGGATAGATAGATAGGTAGGTAGATAGATAGACAGATAAATAGGTAGATAGATACATACATACAAATAGATACATAGATAGATAGATAGAGAAGTAAATAGAAAGACAGGATGATAAAATTATTTCAGGCTATCAATTTTTAAGCGCTTGGTTTATTTAGAATCCCTTGGCAACAAACGCCACAGTCTAAATTTCCAAAATGTCGTTATCCTCAATTACTCTATATTATTCTTAATAAAATGTTGTCGCTCTTAACCTCTCCCACTGAGTACTCACACAATGACATGCCGTTTTCCATGCCGAATAGTTCCTCTCCACCATCGCTCATCATAAACAACAAAGGGTTGATCTGACCTGACACCGAGGTGGTTGCAACCAGACACACAACCAACGCGGACGTGATAGAGACTTGCATGGTGAGCATGGAACTGTTATAAATAAATAATAGTGTTGTATAAAGTATTCTGATGCCCAACCTAAATAAGCCGCGTTTTGCCTATATCACGTTTTAAGGTGTTGATGTTTAGAACAATTCAATTGTTATACTTTCTCGGCGATTGAAATTTCTAAAACTATAAATATTGTCTGAGATATTACATAGTGAGAAAAGTGGAATTTATATACTTTCAAGCGGCTGGTTTTGGAAAATTTTTTAATGATCAAAAGCTGCGCATGGTAGAACTGTAAATTGTTTTTATCACCAAACATAATTCATGTTAGATTATGAATATATTTTGAAACTGATTTTGTTATTATTTGAGAAGGCAATTCAGCAGTTCGCCTTAGTTTGTGAAGATTTTAAACATTGTTTAAGGTATGTTTACACAAGGCAACATACAGTAAGTAATATCTTTCCACAAATTAGCTTAGTAGTAGTAGTAGTAGTAGTAGTAGTAGTAGTAGTAGTAGTAGTAGTAGTAGTAGTAGTAGTAGTAGTAGTAGTAGTAGGAGGAGGAGGAGGAGGAGGAGTGGTACTAGTAGTAGCAGTAGCAGCAACAGCAGTAGTATAGTAATAGTAGTGGTATCAGTTGCTTCTTTCACCTAGGCGATAGTAGATCTAGTACTAGTATATAGGCCTACGTGTTCCTATCCTGACAAAAGTATTATTGAGATACAAATTTAAGTCAAGATTAGACTGCGATTAAAGTTGTCAAATGAACATTTTGTTGTTAAAACTGAAAAATGTAGTTTAGTTTATATTGTATGCTTTTCCATTCAAAAATAAAAATGGTTGTTATTTTTTTTTCTGTATTTTTTCCTTGAAGACAAGGCCCTTTACTTACTGTTCAAGTGATTAAAGTCCTGATCCGATAGTAGTCAGACGATGCCTCACTCAGATTAAGAGATAAGCACTCAGGAACACGGACGGTAATTATACTCTCGCTTGAGCATTAACGTTGACAACCATAACTAACTGGCTTTGCTCTGTTGTTTTTGATGGCAATAGGATTAAGCTAAAAATAATTTGCCTCGAAATTTACCAGAGAAAAAGACTGACTTACTTGACTTATCGCCGTTCCGCATCGTAGTCGCCAGACTGCAACGCCTCGGCTGCCTTTTGTATTCCTGTGCATAGTATCCTCCACTGATCCCTCTGTTCTGCGATCTTTTTCAGGCTTTCAATGTCTTTGAAGGTTTTAAGACCATAAGTATTACTTTCTAATCGGGACAAATCGTTGTTCAAGACCACTGGCAAGGTAGTGATTGGTCTTCCCCTGTATTTGTCCCCTTGTGGGATAAAGAATCCTTCCATGGCTTTATTGGCTGGGATTTCTCTGTCGCGTCGCAGTATATGTCCGAACAAACGCCATCTGTTTTCCAAAACATACAGTGAAAGCGGGCGTTCATTGCATTGCTTGTAGAGAGCCTTGTTTGTTATCTTTACTGGGTATCTTATCCCAACAACCCGCTTCAACTGTTTTCTGTGAAACGCATCCAATTTCTTTTCTTCAGCTTGTGTTAGAGAAAAACAAGCTGTCATTTTCTCCCCCGATGGCTATCCTTAATTTGTGCTTTACGTGCTAGGAATAGTGATAAACTTATCATGGTAGTGGTTCAAAAAAAAAAAAAAGATTCTACACAATTAGGTTAAGTCGGTGCCATGGGAAGGTCAAGGATAATTA
>JAWDGP010004033.1:297500-337500 GCA_033675545.1 Elysia crispata | reverse complement strand
AGAAATAGAGGAAAGTAATACGGAAAAAACACTGATAATAAAAACTACACAGTGGGAGTGAAAAGAGATAAAAAGATCTCGCTTTTATTTTGAGTTTTATATTAAAACCACAGAATTTTTCAACGATCCATTCTCATGAGATGGCATGATTGTTTCTGAACTTTAGCTTTACAGCTCAACCCTGGATCAAGTAAATTCATGCTTCACCGCATAATTACCAAATAAATAATCTATAACTTCTTCTTTTCATTTAAACAGGTTCTTTTCCAAACACAATAATAATTACAGACTCAAAGTCAGACGCATGCTTTTTGCAATTCTAACTTTAATAACAATATACATGTATGGGACAAACAGATATACATAATACATACATCATATTTATGTATTAAAATGAGAGATGAAAATATTGTTTTTCTCACAATGACAAGTATTGTTAAAACATACATGTAAAAGAAAACAGTAATGGTTCAAAGATTTGAGGGCAATATCTCTTTTGCGTTAAAGTGCTCTATAATTAACTAAATTTTTCAGCTTAGAATGGAAACAATGGGGCATGTGACGTTTTATGTAATCACTGACAAGGGACAATTTTTTTTTAATTATTCAAAATGACACAATATGTTTTTGACATTTTCTTGTTACCTGAAGTTAAATCAGAATATCTCCCTAAAAGTTAAGATGACTTTTTGTATTTTTTTTTCAATGGAAAAAAATAGTTTTCTACATATTACCAGCTTTAGTTCACATTTACAGTAGGTGAAAGATGAATTCATATGGTTTGAAGACTTCTAACTGCAAAGAAGTCTCAGATCTTTATTCTTGTCACAGGGCCTTCTTAAGGCCAGGTAGAGAACTGCAATGTAATTGCAAGCAATGAGTAAAGACATATATCCACTGCCTTAATATTTCAATGTTCATGGGTCTGGAAACACAAATAGTAAATATTGGGCAAAACAGCATGTGCAGAGTCAATGGCAATCTTAATGAGTTGAATTCAAAGACAAATCTTACACCACAAAAAGAAACGCAAATAGGGTTTCAAATGATGCAGTAAAGAAATACAGAATGAACGTTGAGATATGGCAATTTAGTTAAATAGCCTTGTAAAGGGACCACAGGTGGCAAATTCAAAATATGTGCTGTTTGTGGATGAGTACATGGCCTTGTCCACTTCTCTTTGCCCTAGCAGGATTTCTTTGATATGCACAAAGTACCTGAGATAACCTAATTGTTGACAGCCTTTATGAAGAAATGTGCCAACCATTGTGATCATTTGCCTTTTCTTTAATCAACTGCAAGTGCAGATTCTACATGTATAGACGTGTGAGACTGTGCTATTTAGTTATTGCTTTAGGATCAAGTTGCAAAGTATTTTTTCATGTTGGGGTGCCTCATTTTTCCAATACATTAAAATAGTGGTATAGAGAAGAAAAGCCTAAGCTGGAGTTTAATGGTAGTTCAAAATTGCAGGTGCACGATTTAAATCTAGAGAACTAGCTTTCATGACTATTTATAGTCCCATCCATTGAAATGGTGAAGTCACGTATATAATATATTATACAACCATACGTGTATGCAGACGTGGGAGTGTGTTGTAAATAAACCTCAGTGATCACATTAATTCAGAAACGTTTTTAAAATGTCAAATGCATAAATGTATTTATTGCTCTTATTCGGATCTAACAAAAATAGCCTTAAAAATACAAGTTTACACACTTAAACATATCGATTTTGAATCACAAAGACATTTAAAGCTTTCTACCATTCTTAAGTTTCCCATAAATTGAAGGAATAGTGAGTATTCTGTACATAAATTTCAATGCCCAAAGTTTACACGAAAACATAGCAGAATATTTTAAACATCAAACAATTAACTGGCTTTTCAAAGTGAACCAAAATTTTATATGTTTCTTACTGAAACTTTATTGAGGTGTATCAAAGAAATAAAGAAAAAATTATTCACATAAGACTGAGGACTGGGATGTAGAGCCAAGATCAAATAAAAGAGTAAAATAAGGATCAAATTTTGAAGAACTTTTTCTCCATCCGGAGCTAAGTGGCCCACAGATCTTCTCTTATATTAGAGTGGGATTGTGATTTCTCACGATGTGATGAGTTCTAGTATGTCATTACTGTCAGGGATCTATGGTAAAAATCACATCAAAAAATGGATATTGAAATGAAATGGGCAGACACTGAAAGGCTAAAAAGCAATCATGGTTTTTTTAGTAGGCAACAAAAAACATCTAAGTGCAAAAAAAAATGAAAGCAAACAAAAGAAATAAATTTACTTTGTGTGAGCATCAAGATGGTTTAAAGTCTTTAATAATTTAACCGATTTTGTTTAAAAATGAGCACATAGCATGTTTATCAAGTATCGTCAGGATTAAACTGAAAGGTGTGCTTATCAAGTATCGTCAGGATCAAACTGAAAGGTGTGCATACCAAAATTAGGAAATCGTTCAAACTTCTCAAAAATAAGCAGAAGAGGGAGTGACTCAATTTATTTTTTAAATACATGTTAGCATATGCTCTTCATTTTCATATACAATGAAAAGAAACAATAATAATTTCGCCTCAATGAATGCTTACTTTTTTTTTAAACAAGTAAATAAAAAACAAAGCTTTCAACATTTCAAATAACTTAAATACACCAAGACAATAATATAAATATACATGTAATTATGTAGCAACAGCAAGGATAATTTGAACATTGTCATAAAAGTAGCATGAAAATTTTCAGTTGCAAAAAAAAAAAAGTCATGAACATTAATTTAGAAAATAAATAGAAGATAAATTAATGAAAAGCAGTGAAAAACGGAATTTCAAAAAAAATATTAAGTGACATTATGACAACACTTTAATTTCTATCTCAATTTTATTTATTTGCCAGAATTAGAATGACAACACAAAAATGGTCGCTTAACTAACTCTCAACTGAAAAGAGTATTTCATGCTGTTTTCAAGATTATCAACACAAAGATTTTATCTCAAGATGTATTGCTCTCTTTCAAACACTTTAGTAAAGTAGAGCGCAACATCTTTCAACTTGGGATTTATAAAACCCAGAAGAACAATACTGAAAAAAAAAAAAGTCAATTTCATCTTGGCTTAAAGAAAAATGATTCCGGTAATGAATATATAGACCAAAAACTCAAAACACTTGATTCATTTTCATGGTTATCAGAATGACACATTGGGTGAAATGCCTTGAAAGAAAATAAGTTGAACAGTTTTAGCGCTATAATGTACCTGGTTAGAGTTCTCACACATAATTTTCAATCATGAATGGTTACAGTCATTAATAACAGTTAGGATCATATCATTGCGCTGTGACATATGTGTAATGTCAGTTCATTTGATTTACATCTCAGGAAGATAAGATAAATTGTGCAAGATAATCCATTTTGAACAATTGTTTCAGATATTTTCCAGTTACATAAATAACAAAAATATTTTTGATTGAATTAGAATGAAGCCACAAGATACTCATACTTGAACAGATTTAACAAGCTAAGACTGATATGGCACAATTTATGATATCTTATCAACTAGAACTATGAAATTCCAAATTCAAGGTTCAAGCAAGTCTCTATAGTAATATAAATGATATATGTTCTTTTGTTATAGCACACTTTAATAACAATACCTTCAATTTCATGAAAAATTAACTCTTTGTGTCCTCATTGCAAAAACGTTATGACGTTCTAATTCACACTGGATGTCAACAACATTTTTAAGGTCGTTTTGAAAGAAGTTCAAATTCTGAGAGTATGGCAACAAGTTGTGATAATCATCAATATTAGCCGACATGTACTTTTTAACACAACTTAAGTAGGACAAAACAGAAATATTTTACCAATCTGTTATCAAAATATTTAGGTGTAAAGAAACAATCTCTTAAATAGTAAGCTTGTCATAACGATATTAGGTGAGAGAAGTAATCTTATATCTCGCCCGCACCCCCTTAGGAGAAAAAGTCGAAAGCCTCATTTTTCATATTGGATAGTGTTAGAATTAGGCCTAGGATGGTGCAATTGGTTGAGTTTTTAAAAGATAAAAGTTGCATTTATTATCAACATCTTCTGATATTAATATTTTTTATGCTTATATATAGAAAGGTTTTATAAATACAAATTTGAACAGGTTATCTAAAGGATTTAGTCCAAGACAATGATTTAACAGCCATGGCACAATGGCAGATCTCTCTTATTTTCTCCTGCCTGATTCATTGAAAAATAAAAATTAAAAAGAAAGAAAGAGATTGCTATCATCAAGAGTGTTTTCACCATTTAGTGTGAAAGGGTCAATTTCAAATGAGAGAAAACAAAAAGATTTACTTAGAAGGGCCTATATTCATTTAACAGCCTGAGTAGGATACTCTCAAGTAAACTTTATTTTTTATTGCCGTTGATTTAATTTTTCTTTCCTATTTGAAAGAGGACGATAAAATGAATACCAGTCCTTAAAATCTTCCACTGGGGATCATTTTAGAAAGAAAAAAAATGGACAAGCATGTTTAAATACAAGAGGGAGTTCATGTAACTAGAAGGACAATTGAGATTCTTCAGAAATGTGCTAACCATTTAGAAAGCAATGATACTTTATCGATTTGAAAAATAATGAGATTAATATTGTGTAACAAGCACAACTTAACAACCACTTTTGAGGAAAAGGAAAATAATGTATAAAGTTGACATCCAAAGTGCTAATGGTTGTGATATCTGATTCCAAAGCATGTTCTTAATTTTTTTCATGTAATCTCAAAGTTAAGCATACAATAGTATTTGAAAAAAAGGGAGGATACAACTATAATTATGCATAATGAAACATTAGCGATTCAAATGCACATACCAAGTCATAAAACAGAAGTACAATCATTTCACATCTTTAAATCTGTGTCTTGCTGCTACTTATTCTCTTGGGTATAAAATAGAGTCATAGTTGTATCACACTAAATTGATTACGTCTATCAATGTCAAGTCTCAACATCAAGAAAAAATCTATTGATGCTTACATGGTATTAAAAATACACTGTAGTGATCATATTTCATTTACGGCGCTTCGGTTTGATTTTCAACTTAGTTTGATAGGAGGTCGAGATGTCACTTCTTTTTCAAACAACATGGTCGACATGAATCCGAAAGATACATCATGTTACAATTACATGCACACACACAAAGATATTAAAATATGGAATTAAAGGAATTTTTTGTGCAATACTTCAATGACACATAAAGAATTACTTTCAATGCATGGATTTTCAAGAAAACAGGCAATACACACCACGATGACTTTTGGCATGTCTATGGACTTTCGTGTTATCCACCCCCAACCCCTTCTCCCCATAATGGCGTGTCTCATACATCAATAGAAGAAATAATATAATTAACAATACAACTTGAAATCCGGATTATCCTATTTTAATCAATTTAAATGAATCTATACTAAAACCAAATCTTAAAGACTTTTTATAATGCACATGATAAAATGCCCTTCAAAAAGTATGCAGTACAGGCAATATTGAAGCTTGTTGAAATTTTTTACTGCTCTACCTCAATTTATATTATTTAAGAAAGTGCTGCAAATGAAAGAAGCTCATAGTTGACGAAATAAAACCAACATAGTCCTTGCAAGAGACATTCGAAACTCCCCTGTTGAGGGCAAAATATTGAATTAAGACAAAGAGGCAATGAAAACAAAAAGTATAAATTGGGTCTTAATCAGAGATTTGAAACTATTTCATTACAAGTGAACTGAACTGTTCATTACTTTATTTCTTTTTTTTTTTTTTGACCTACTAATGAGACAGACCAATTGTCTGTGGTAGAAAATGTTTTCATGGATCAATTAAATAAGACAATAGAGATAAATACATGTATACATCTTTGACACAATTACTGTAAATCACATGGTTCAACTTGCCTTTTCAAAACTATCTTCTTATTCTTTTTATATTCACTCACAATTGTAATTGATGAAAAACGGCTTTTTGTGAAGGTGTCATTTTTGTTTGCCTTTCTTCTTTTCCTTAGTAGGACTAGACTTCTTGGTTACTTCAAAATGTACTTTGGCTGAAAAAAAAAGGCATGTGCAGTTCTTATTTACCAGAGTTATAAATCATGTGTCTTTGTGTGACTGAAACAGTGCATTCCACTTACAATGACAACACTTAAAATGACTATATTTCCAATGACATATAAGTTTAAATCTCATAATATATTCTATGACCTCAAAAAGTTAATTTTCATTCATCCAAACTCTGTTATTGTTTTTTTCACAGTTTTTTGCCTTACTACTGTCATTGATAAAAAAAATGAATTTGCACACTTTTAGGTGGAAATCATTATTCAATACATAAATCTTAGCCCAAAAGGAGAAGTGAATCTTTGAGTCATATTTTTGTTTGAAAATGGCATGAAAAGAAAAAAACATAAGTAAATTTACACCTACATGGACACACTATGAAAGGTTCTCCCAATTTCAACATTAATGGAATGTACTGTAAATGTTGAGCTAAGTATTTTT
Organism: Elysia crispata; assembly: GCA_033675545.1. Lineage (NCBI taxonomy): Eukaryota > Metazoa > Mollusca > Gastropoda > Plakobranchidae > Elysia > Elysia crispata. The sequence continues at coordinate 330,969 of JAWDGP010004033.1, read as the reverse complement.
TGTAAACTTAACACTAAGTTTGTACGTAGTGTCTGGCATTTTAAATTTGAAAAGAATTTAGACTTACATGTAATTTTTAAAGTCTTGCTAGAATGAACAGGACAATGACTTATTTTTATCAAATCAAAATGAATTTTTTTTTTAATTTTAAAAATAATAGATCAGGTTATTTTTAAATCATGTGATATTGTGGTAAAATCTTTTGCCAAGTTGGATAAACCGACAATCAATACCATGACTGTGTATTTTATTTACCTCAATATTGATGAAGCCATCAACTAACTAGCATCAGTATTCATTGATTTCAGACAAATCAAAATTATATTGCATGAATGTTAACAACTTTTCTTATATAAAGAGAATATACATGTTTGTACGTATTTTTTGTTTACATCATAAGAATGGCTACATTCTTCAGCTTCTTTTAAGTCTCTCTAATAACTCATCTCTACTGCTATCAAATGTTAATCATCAAACCATTCTATACTACATTTGAAAAGTACAGCAGAATACTGTTAAACCAAAATTCAACGGACCACAGAAACCATTTTGTTAAGAAAAAGTTTCACTTTAAGTTGTCAATGCCATTTTGGTTTAGCCATGTACATGTAATTTGGCTTGTTTAACAGCTTTTTACTGTAATGATAATTATAGTCCACTGCTTCACTGAACTTCAAAAAGCCTCGGTGATCAGCATTGTGATCAGTGCATCCTTACATATCACAGCATATTCTTTGACATCTGTGCATCATAGGCCTCTAAGGAAAACTTGGTTATACCTCGATAGTAATCTTTCTTTATTACATGCCTTGTTGACTGATAAAATTCTTTCTTTATCGGCAAATTTAAATGGCAGAGACAAAGGAAATCAAAACACTTTTCATAAATATCAAAAGAGGGGTGAAAGGAGGGAGAGAAAGTGATGAAACAATACAAACTTTCACTACATTTAAAAATTAAAGGAACAAAATTGTTCAGGTCATAAACATCTGCATATAAATTTCAATAAATTATAATTAAACATAAACAGTAAATGTCAAGGAAAATGTCCCAAATACAACAGCCAACTTAGTCACCATCAGTTCCATTGATATCTTCAGTGTCATCATTTCCAGATTGCTGTTCATTATCTGGAAGTTCTGATTCTGAATGGGGAGGGTAAGATGAGGCAAACATTTCTTTTCTTTGAAATTTTACAGACAATAATCCAGTAAAAAAAAAAACCTGGTGAATACTTGTGTACTGAAAGAGGCTGATGTTTAGTTACACAAAATAGCTGTTAGTGATGGGTATATGAGACATTTTGATGTTCCTAGTCTTAGAACTTCCCAGAATGTATACTTCTTGTGTTGTCAAACAAGGATAAAAAAAAATATGGCATCTCAATAAAAAGAGAAACACCTAAGGAGGAGTAACAGCCGAATTGAAAATGAGCTTAAATATAGTGGTTATCAATGAAAACCCCAAATGAACATTATAATAGGACATTCTTTAAATTTCAACTGTTTCTTGCCTTTATCCTCATCATCTTGAGTTCCCACAGGTTTGACAACCTTGGATTTTGTCTCTGTGAACCAATTAAAGATGAGAGGCCAATGATGACAATTTTGGTCTATAACATATTTTTACATCTGCACTTTGCCTAGATACTACTGGAAAAATCACCTACACAGCCAAAATAAAAAAAAAGAGAAAAAAAGCATGACGTTATATGTTATATAGTGGAAATTTTCAAGAATCACATTTGTGAACAAAAAGAAGTCTTAATTATTAAACTTACTAACTAGGGATCAAAGAATACCCATATTTAACAACTAATATAGATATTTACCTAAATCTTTTCCATTTGGTGGTCTCTTCTCTGGTGCTTTAGAAATGTCTATGATTGTAATGATAAATAGAACATCAATTATTTTCTTGTAATTAGAAACAAAAGGTTTATCAAAGCAGCAAATAAGGACTTAACCTTACTATACACAATTTGTGTAAGGATGGAATAAAGATATTGTGGGGTCTTTTTTATAGAGGCTGGAATATACTCCATTTTCTACAGGCATTTAAAAAATTCAATACACTTCTCAAATTTTCAATAGAAAAAGGTATATGAGAGATGTTTTATAAATAAAACCAAATAAAATCAAGGAAAAGAAAAACAGCAAATGTGAATCATCTTTCCCAGGGTCAAAAATGTTGCATTTAGAGTTGCCTCTATGACAGAGCATACTGTGACTATGAACTAATGATGTCACATTCACTTATAATTAAATACTATGAATAATGAAGAATTTAAATATGCAAATCTATTTTAAGTTCGCATCTCAATATATGACAAAACAATAGTTTTGATATCACATGGTGCATATTTATTGTCAATGAGTTTGAAACAAAAAACAAACAAAAAAAAAAGCTTTTTGATAACATCAACTGCATGAAATGAGTGGTACAGCCTTTCACTTTCAAGTTTTTCAGAAGAACTTACAAACACCCACAAATGTAGTGATAAACAAGTTAAGTACTTATGAAAACAACTTATTAAATTATTCACTAACAATGATTTGAAACCAATTTACCATGCTCCTGAAGTATGCTTGATGCTTGCCTTACATAAAAAGAATTGGTTTATATAGGCACAAACTCAGGCACATATACAGTCAAAACAAATCACAACAAATGACTGGTTTCTACAATGAAAAAAATAAAATGTATGACAGTTAATTGATATGAGTATTTGGTTATGATCTGTATGTATTGTTTTCATTGTAACCCTAAATCTATGCAAGCAAATATAAAATTAGTGTCCTCACATGTTGACTAGAAATAAACTAGAAGTGATGGTTTATAACCAAACAAGAAAGCTATAAATTAAAATTGAAAGCCACTAGATCCATAACAAAAGTCTTTGGTCTTGAAACTTGAGGTAGGCCCAAACTATCTCTTCTAGTTCTATCACTCTCACATGAGGTTTTGCAGGTCTTGATCTAAGATGTGAATCAGTTAATTCAATTTCGTCTACTAACAAGAAGCCTATAGAAGAAAACATCAACCAAAATCAGTGTGGTATACTTGATTTTATTCACTTGTCTTCTCTTACTCCTGCTTAAACTTTGAGATTAACCTCATATTTTTCTTAGTTTGGAAGCCTTTAAAAGAAAAATACATCTTTTTTGTTCGATTTTTTTTTTTGTACAATTCAAAAAAGGAACTGCACCAATGAATAAAGTAAGTGAACAAATGGAAACATGAAATGAATCCAAAGACAATCAATCAATGCTGAATAAACAATGAACACAGAAAGATGTCCTAACTAGTACTGGGACCTGGCCGTCGTGTCCCAATAATTTTCTGCTTGGCTCCTAAATTACTGTGATTGCCAAAGCCAACTGGATCCTCGCACAAGTGGACAACAATTGCTGGGGCATCTTCTGTTGAGGGGTGCAATTCATGGGTTTCACCTCATGGCAGAAGTCCAGTTCAGGGTGAAAAAAAATAAAAAAAAGACAATATACTGATTGTTACAAATCTTGTGTTATAACAAATAGCAGGAGTTGAGTTGGTCTTTTTACCCCGTTAATTAAAGTCTATCTTACACCAAAACCCATATTTTTTATTTTCATTTGTCATAAAAAGACATCTACTTGCAAGATGTTGATCATATTTAGTAACATATAATTCCCATTTTCAGTATAAAACAGCATCTCATGACTGTGAAATTCCTGTCAAAAAATGGTTTGTAATTTGCATATACTTCACATTGAAAAAAAAAAGTTCTTCACACAATAATCTTCATCTCACAAAAATAAATGGGTCGGGTGGGGGGGAAGCTCTAGCCTGACTTAATCTGAAGGCTGTTTTATGAAAATTGAGCCAAAACCCCTTTTTATTCTTTCTATTAATTTTTTTGTTTTAATTACTTCAAAAATGTATTCGGGTTACAGGGCAAAGGAAAGTGGAGAAGAGGATAACAGACTTGGTCATATTATGTTCATGAGATTAGAATAATTAGTGTTTTATTACTGTGAAGTGAAATAAATTAAAAACACAATAAAACCATTAAGAAACATGTATATTAAATTAAGCTCTAGAAATGATGATCACCATACAGCTGCTATGTGTTGACTAGTTGTAACAAATTCATTCGGTGATAGGCAAATATTTCACACTAAAAATTCATCAAAAATGAAAAGAAAAAAGAAATCAGAAGACAAAATTGGTTTTGAACTGACATAATCTTACATCTATAAAATAATCCATTTTACACTTACCTGGATTTAGACTGGCAATAGCATGGAGAAGGTCATAGTTGACTACAGGTTCTGTTTCTGGCACAGACTCCCATCCAACTGGCGGAGAAGCAGGGGGAGAAATAAGAAACATCTTGGTTGGCTTCGGGAGTTGGAGATGTTGATTGTCACTAACCACTGTGCGAATCTGTGTTAAAAAAAGAAAACATTAAAATAGCCTGCTTTACAATCATTGACAAAGCTGGTGAGATTAAAAACAAAAATTTATTTATAGTATTGATACAGTGAGAGGAGAACTGAGATAATAGAGGAGAAGTGCAGAAAGGTGGCCAAATCTTTAATTAAAAAAAAAAGTTGTTCATAATAGATTCCTAATCAAACATAAAAATTATTATTGGTCTGATAAAAGAAGATAACTATAAAGATTCTTAAATCTTTGTTAGACTCTGGCACTTTGAACCTTCAGAATAATGGATTCTGTAAACAATGCAAAACAAACCTGAAAAAAATAACATCTAATTGGTTGACCGCAAACATGAGCACCATCATTTTTTATCCTAGCAATGCCTGCTGTGTCTGCAGAAGTGAACTGTGCTCTGACTCTCTTGAAGTTCTTTAAGTAGACAAATGTGGCTCCACTATCAATATCCAGAAAGATTTTTTCAAAGGAGGCCTATGGGTAAAAGCGTAATTTCATGATAAAACTGGATTCCCAAACAAGTTTCAAAAGTAAATGAACATAACTGAATCACAAAATAGACACATTGACACCATTATGGTTTTATAATAAAAAAGAGCATCAGAGATAATAAAATCTCCCGTTTCTTAAAAATAAACTCAAATAAATTCAGAATGCAAGAAAAAGCCTTGTTAGAATTTTTCGTCAATGTAAAATTTACTGTGTTTCATTTCAACATATATGCATTTATCAAGGTTTAAGAAAGCAGGTGTTCAAAATAACTGTGGGTTATCAAAGGATTGATTACATATGTCTAGCATCTACCCAAAACAAGTCACATATTGCATATATCAATATGTTACATACTAAAGTGTCAGGATTTAAAATGATTCATTTTTGTGCTTTTATAGCAAAAACTGTTTGAAATTATATTTCTGAAAAGATATTGAATATTCAGCTTTTTTTTTTAAGGTAAAAAAAAGTGGATGTAACTACATGTACTTTCAAACTCTAATGCAGTTTTTTTTCAAAATTCAAATACTTGACTCATTAGGACTGGTTGCAAGACATGTGGTTACAAAGCATCTGCTTGCTATGTTTCTTCCCTTACTCATCAATCTAGAGTCAAATGTTACAAAAAATGTATTCCTCTACTATTTATGAATTTTTCTTCTATCCTCATAATTTCCTTCAACGCTATACAAAATATACCAATCCATACCTGTGAATCAGCATCTGTAAAAACAGAGGCTGGTACGTTTGTAACAATGATTGCTGTGGGCAGGTCATCCAGATCTGACATATCCATAAAGCTATCCAGATCATCACAAAGACTGTCAATGTCATCAGTGATCTCCATCTGGTCAACTCTTTCACTCATTTTGTCACAATTCGTATTTCTCCAGATTTTGTAAATACTTGAAACTTAAAGGTGCCCCCTTCAATTTTGCTTACAGTCTTCAAATCCAATGAAAATTGTATGGATTTATATCATGAATCACATAGACAAATATACATTCCTGAGATGAGTCTCAAAACATGCTGCAGTACTCTTGTCTTGTACCTTTTCAAAAAAATTAATTGAAATTAGATTTATTGAATTGAAATTAGTAGAAATATTGAACGAGAAGAGGACTTACAGTCTAATTTAATACTGACAAATTAAAAAAAATAGTTTTGATGACTATAAGATAAAAACATAGTTCACATTTCTTTTTTTTACCCTTGTGCCTTAATACAACACTAAATTTCCATAAACTTATTTTCTTGTAAACGAGACCCATCTATTTGAATTGTTCAGGCAGAAATCTCACAAAACTTTTCATGAAATATCAGACTTCAATAATTATAAATACTATTCTTTACCTATTCTTTATCATAGTTTATGTTCCAGCTTTTTTGATTGCATGACTTGGAGTATTATACAGATAGCAAGAAAATAAATGTTAAATTGCTTTTAGAGCTGTTAACTAGAGCCACATTGTGACTTAGGCCGGTCCCAGCGTAGCTCTGTAGCATCTGGTCTAGCTCGCTTCTGATATACTTGGCGTGTTTTTCGACACTGTTGAATAGACCGTCTGACAGGTTTGTGAGCAGGCTGGGCCTCAGAGCGACGCTACGCAGGTACACTGAATTAAGTCTGTTGGTTTGCACTGTGCGAGTTATGCTAGATGCTACAGAGCTACGCTGGGGCTGGCCTTCAGGTGTACATAAACTTGTTCAATGATGCATGTTAAATTGTATGTCAGCAAACAAAAACTAAAGTTTTGAAATGAACTCTAACAATGCATCTTTTATTGAGAAGTGATTGAATATTGAGATAAATTTCAAGCAAAATATTTTTTTCATAAGATTCGTAAGATCTAATTTACAATTACACATTAAGTTCTATCTGTATGTAAAATAAATTTACTTTATTGTAAAGAATAAAATGTATTGAACTAGGCAAGAGCTATCAATTTGCAAGAGATTTAAAAGGTCTACATGTTCATAAAAAAAGAAGAACTCTTCAATTTTAATGACTTGTGATGTAAAGGTAGATTATTAACCACTTAATTTAGATCTAGTTCACAACTATGACAAACAGTTTTTATTCTTCATGGCTGTGCATAGGGAAATCTAGCCAGCAGTTCTATTAAATTATATTTTCATGGATGCTAGTTATCTGGACATAACTTATCACAGATAATAAGCTTCTTTGCCTGATCTAGATCTAGCCTAGATCAAGAACGTAAATCTGGAATTACAGTATACTGTTTTGTTACCAACCCTAACTAAATGAACAGATTTCTGCTACATCACTTAATTGTTTTACAAAGGGTTCTAAAGAATAATGCAAATCAAACTTTGCAAGATCTATACTGCAATTTTGGAAATGAATTTGTGACAGAAATGATAGCTAACCTATAGATCGAGATGTAAATCTAACAAGATATATATATATATATATATATATATATATATATATATATATATAGTCAGCACATACTAAACTGTACTGTAACTATGAACTATGAAATACAAAAGACTTCTAAATCTTAAATTGGAAGGATTTTTCAATGGGTATGGTGCCTCTAACATACTATTGAGGGCTTTGATTGGGCGGGCCACAGAAAAAGATTGGGTAATACAGAGGAAAGAAATTTAACTCTGTAAGGTACCAAAGTTAGTTGTGAATGATCCATATACTATACCATATTGGTATTATTGCAGATATCGGCCCAACTCATCTTAAGTTTTAAAATTGTATTTTTTTAATGAATTTGATATGCTGAATACGAATATGAAGGTTTCATTCGTAGCAAATAAATATTTTTCCAAGGTTAAAGCATATTTGTGTTGCTCTATAATCCCATTGAACTACATGTTTCGATTTCATTGAGAAACATTCAATTGTGAAGCCCGACATGAGGTGGGCTAATATCTGCAATTTTACCACCATATCTTGATATACTAAATGACATACCCAATAGGAAGTCCTATTCTAAAAACTACTTTATATCTCTTCAGAAAAATGTTGAGATTATGAATCTATATATAGATCTAGTATAGGGCCTAATCTTGGATGTAAGCTCGTAAACGGTAGGGTAGATGTGTAAAGCCCTGTCGTACCTAAATTCTCTCTCAATACACAAATTTCCTGAAAAGTTTGTATCGCAGAAAATCTAGACTATGTGAGTTGGGTTGAGTAAATAAAAACTCACAAAATCTCTTGCGTCGATCTATGAGTAGAATCTATGATTCTATCTAGATTTCTCTAGATCTAGATTTAGATCTAGATTTTTAGATAATAATGTAAACCAATTGTAAAAAAAAAATTTGCTCCTCAGTACAGATAAACTGATATAAAAAAAAGGTTGAGGGGATGTAACTCAAACCTTAACTCTGGATCTAACCAGATCTAGATTTTAAATAATCTCTAATGTTAATCTGCAGATTTTAGATTTGGGTTTGGTTTCTATTCCTGATGAATTTGTATCAATTGGATTAGATCGCCTGTCGTCTTGAGTAGCTGAGTGACTTGCGATGACCATAAATATGTCGCATTTCAAGGGTGAGTAAGTCATGAAAATTTTATGGAACATTATTTACTGACCATGTTTTTACAACTAAATTTTTTTATAATTTGAATTAAAATTACACATGTCTTTTCTAAATTGTGAATGGAACTATAGCTGTGACACTGTGTACTTCAAATTGCAAACTGTTATTAAACAGTTAGATTTTAAATAAATACACGATTTTGACCTTTAAATTGCAATATGGTATTTTTATGAAAATAAAAATAGGGGGCTCACTGAGTGGCTTTTACTTTTTAGTTGAAGATGCCGTTATGGTTAGGTTTTGTTTTTTTGTTTTTTTTTGTTTTGTTTTTTTCCTTGCTAAGTTTCCTTTTCTTTGTTGTTGTCGGGTTTTTTGTTTCTTTGTTGTTTTTTTTCAAACTCATAGTTTAGTCCAGAATATTTTGTTCTGTTTATTTCGGATCATTTTCTTTCTTTTAAGATTGTTCTACATTCTCTCTCTCTCTCTCTCTCTCTCTCTCTCTCTCTCTCTCTCTCTCTCTCTCTCTCTCTCTCTCTCTCTCTCTCTCTCTCTCTCTCTCTCTCTCTCTCTCTCTCTCTCTCTCCTTTCATAACCATGTCTAGCAAGGTTTAAAAAAAAGAACTAGTTACTAACAAAACAGTGTAGGCTATGAAAACATCAGTCTTAGTGTAAATTATACATAAATGTGCGGTGCTTGATCTGGAAAGAAATGTAGAGCCCGAATTTTGTGAAGTGCTCAGCGATGTTTCAAAACTAGCCTGAAAACTTTCGAGTGAAAATGAACGAGCAAGCCGTTGCATCAATTGGCTCAGTTGCTTCGGCACTTCTCTCCCAGATAGTGCATTGGCAGCGGGTGCTGAGAGATCAAGAATCGAAACTCACACTTGACAAGCCTTTTTACAACCATTTTCGTTTGAAGCCTTCAATTTCTAACGCGCATTTCTTAAAAAATCTAAAAAGAAGTTTTAGAAGATTCCTAAAAAGCTTAAACGGAGCACATCCTAAGAACTTCTAAACAGTGCTTATAATGTAAACTCTTCAATTCCTATTTATTCCAGCGGTATGTCTATCTTTTTTTTTCATTGGAAAATTTGTTCATTTCATGGGCCCTAATAGAAACCTACTTTTACTCAAGATTTAAAAAATACCCCATTGTTTCAGTTTTAATATTCAAAATATTTCTTTTTTTTTTTTTAATTAACCGTCGTAATTCAGAAAAAAATAGAACACGTACTTCTGTAGCTCAAGGCCTTTCTTTTTCTACTTCAGAAAATAAAATTTAAAAAAAAATAAAAACACGAATCATTGAAGAAAAAATACTAGGACAAATCCGTATTTTTTTTTAAATAGAGTATCTCTGCGGGAAAATTTATCTCAACTTGAATTGGTGCGTAAATCGATGTAATGAAAGGATGTAGAGCCCTGAAAATCGAAAATCAAACTTGCTATAAAATAAAATTCAGTCTTTTAGTATCATGGAAAAGAAGAGGAATTAAATGTTCAAAAAAAAATAGATTAGTTGCCTTATTTTTCATTGAAAAAGGGTTTAAATCTCGCTAGCGCTCAAATTGCGAGGATTTCCAGGTACATGTAAGTAATTGGACAAACGGATTGAAAACAAATTAATTGTTAGCTTTCTGATTTTCCGAATGCATCATATGCTATCTCGATTCTATCTTATGAAAATTCAGCAGAAGGTTATCTTCAATCTTCAATCTAAGAGTCTATGGTCCATAGGTTGAACAAAAGAAACATTATTGTTTTAAATAATAAATTGTGTTCCTTAATCGAAGTACGCCTATCCAACATTGTGTTATCTTTCCCTGAGTTGAAAGACAGTCCTACGCTAATAATTATCTGAGGCTTCTATATCTTGAAATGAGTTTATCAAGCTTTTTACAATGCCCATCGCTCTTTCTGCTAATTGGGTGAGAAAGCAGGTAGTGTGAGCCTAATAGATGTAGTTCAGGGTAAACAGCAGAAAAAAAAAATCGGCATAACCACCAAACCTGCAACATATTGATTTCTAGCGTTTCTTTACATTTTCATAATTGTCATTGTCGAAACTCTAACAAACTAAAAGTTTACCGCCGTAGATGTGGCGGAATCATGATTCTTTTTTTATAGGTCGAATTTTCACTAAGTACAAATTTACAAAAACCTATCATTTTTTATGACTGTAAAATGTAAGTCATATATCTATCAAGCCATTTTTTTTAATACTGAAAACATAACAAGCAATCTTCAAAAGTTCAGAGGGCATAAATTATAAATTTGCTTCGCTGCAAAGGAAAAGAGTCATTTTCTAACACATCATGGGGCCTGAATCACCAACATTAAGGGAGTTTTCTTGGTCCCGTTAGCGCAGCAAACAGCACCCGAACGGCAAGTTACCACCGAATCCACTGGACAAAGCACCTCAACTCCGACCGCAACCAGCAACAGACTTGTTGCTGTGCTTTTTTTCCATGATGTCCACCCCAAATGCCCGAGCATCATGATCTTACTAATTTTTCTTACCGCGATTAAGAACAGGGAAAACGTCAAGTACACATAGTGCTTAACCAAGTGGTTCATTATCATTTACCCACCGATGAAAGGCAGCTCTATTGCAACCCCTAAAGCGCCTGAAAGGGTACAAAAGATACAGACTCACATGAATCACCCACTTCGGTGAACTTAGGTTCCAAAATGCCTTCCACAACAAAGTATAAAACAGGAGTAATTTGTTTTATTTCATTGCAGTGGCTCAAAGCATCGAGTGAATCCTATTACTGCATTAGTGGTTGTAAAAGATGCCATTACAATGCACAGAAAGTCTCTATTTAATGTTTCAGGGAATTAATATATTTGAATAATGAGACAGCATAAATATCTAAATACACGGTACAATTATTGCCCATTTCGGTACTTTATGTTATAGATTCCATTTTATCGGCTCTAATTTTTATTTTCTTCAGATTATTTACGTTGAGCACAAAAAGTACCGATATGTTATTTCGGCGGTTTGCCAACCACACTCACAGTAACGACTGAAACTAAGTATTTGGCGGCAGACATTCAACCCTCATGACTTATCTCAAAGTGAAAGGAACTCACACTTACGATGAAACTTGGCTGCTTCAAAAACGGAAAACGTAGGCCATATTATTAAAATATATATATATATATATATATATATATATATATATATATATATATATATATATATATATATATATATACTATATCTTTCAATTTTTCTTTAAAAAAAATGAACCCGAAAACAGTCCTTGCCTGATTAAAACAGTAACAGTCATTCATTTCACTCTCTTATTAATATGTGTGTGTGTGTGTATGTGTATGGTCAAGAAAGTTTATAGGCCTTCATGTACAGGACAGGTAAGACGGCAACTACAACGTCAGGCTATTTCAATATTTTTCTTTTTTTTTTTATTTGTTATCATAACTTTAAACCACTTCTCTTCTGAACAAAGCGCACCGACCTATTGAAATGATGTGTTTAAAGGCATATTTATAACGCAATTCGATTTGTACGTGCCCGTTAAACACGATTTTAATGAGCAACTTATCCTAGAATCATGGAATTGCTCATGGCTCTCTGGAGGCTGTGGATTGCTTCATTAATTAAATATAGATCCCCTGCGTTTCCCTGTTAATCTAATAATAATCATGGATTCCATCAAACGAAGTATACGAACGCGGACAATCTTTTTTGTCAGTCCAAGGATTTATTGGCTGAGCTTTTTGGCATTTGTTCTCTCCAATAGAAGAAGTTATTTACGCCTTTTAAAAGAGGTTCATTGATATTCACATTAATTTTAGCATCGGCCATACATAAGATATTTTCTTTGAAACCTTAATTAAGGTTATTCTAGTAACATAGAGTACCATCTCATTGAAATATTGTGCTTTGAATGGCAACAACTTGTTTGCATAAGAAAGCACTAAGCAATAAAAACAGCCAACTCCCCTCCCCCCTCTTTTGTTTCGCACGTGCAATCAAAACCAATGACAAACGACCCCTAAGAAAACACATGTTTGGAATACCAGTACTAAATTATGTATTAATTATGTCTGTGTATCTTTTTTTCAATCACTTATAACGCTGTGTATTTAGGGTTGCTGTTTCACTTAATTTTTATACATGTATGTCATCACCTTGGATGCTTGTCATCACGCTGAAACTTAGATGAAAGTTAAAGCCGCAAGAAACACTTTTCATTGAATGAAACATCTAGAATTAAAAATTTACAGGGCTTGGAGTTCGACTGACTTTTCTGAAAAAGAATGAGAGGAAAAGATACATGTAACTGCTACCACCGAATCGAAGGGAGAAGCAAAAAGGAATCCTGCGTCATGAAGTTTTATTTAAAATCAGGGTTTGAAAAAGCTATCTGGATGCATTTTAATTTCTTTACACCATTGTTTCAGATAACTGCTATCTATAAGGCTGAAATTCGACTTATCCTGAATAGACTGTAGAGAAGCGTTGAACTTTTACAACAAAATAATAATATTAATAATTAAAAAAAAAATAAAGGGAGGAAATTTGAACTAAAAAAAAGAGGATTTAAGCCCCAAAGGAGGATCAGGTAAGGCTGATCTAAATGCCCAATTTGCATTGGAGGTCTATGACAATCTATCTCTTATTTTACAAAATTAGCAAATATGACATATTACAAAATCTTAGAATACAGACATAAAGAATGCTTTTGATAACAATTCAATTAGCTAAACTTTGTATTTTTAGCATTTGATGTTTATTGTCCTTTTAGAGAAAAAAAAAGCTGCCAGTTTCCAGTTCGTATGTCATGAAATTATCCTGGAACACTGAATCCTAGATCACTATCAGTTTTCATAAACTTTGACTGAATGCAATGCTATGCCAATCTCGCACCTGTTTTTTTTTCTATTCCACTTTTCTAATTTCTCATATTCATGCCAAGATGAAAAGAATATCATTGGCTGCTGCCAAAAAAGGCTATACAATACAAAACTGGTAGACTTTAGCTTCAGACAGAGGTAGCAAAAAGTCTTATCTTGAGGAATTATTTGAAACATTTACCAATTTAGGTTAAAATGTGTTGGTGAAAAGTCAATTAAAATCAATGAATCTAATGACATGTGGACTTCAGGGATGATAAATTAAGAGTGTACTTGAATCTTAATTGTATTTTTATTTCTTTCTTATGGATTTTGACTAGTGCAATGTGATGTTAGAAGAGTAACAAAAACTGCAGACAAATAGAAAAACAATGCCACATATACACCTATTTTCTCAAGAAGTCCTACGGCTTCCAACCAGGTCCATGTCAAATAAATCATATCTTCTGGTTTATTTCAGTGTCAATATGTATGTGCCTGACATTGCAACGTATACAGTTACAGGGCTCCTAACATATAAGTAAAAGAATTGCCCTCAGCTTCAAAGAGCCTCTTAATGAAATGGAGTTTTTTTTTTATATTTTATGATTTTTGGTCAGTCTATTGTAACCCAAACATAAAGGAACAATCATCTTGGCAAATTAAACAACGGATGGTGTTTAAATGAATTAAAAATACAATGTGAATTTGAAAAGTCACTACTTTGAATCATTTAATATTAAGGGCGTTATCAGTCTTTGTGTAAATAATAATGAAATTGAGTAGATGTACTTTGGTTCTACTCTTTTTTATTGACACAGTAACTACTTTAGACTTACAGTTACATGCCTTTTGTTATTGTCTTTTTTTTTAATCAGTTATAAAAAAAATGAGTTTGAAGTGATTTTATACTCTGATACATAATTTATTTTTAAAATGAGATTATCTCTTAAAACTCTTCTTTGGTATTTTCCAGCATCTTTGTGTACTGATTAGCACATTGTACATATGAATTTTTTTCACTTCCTATTTAATTGGGCTTTCAACTTTTTGAAGCAGTTTTTAGAAAATCACTGGCATGAATCAGATTACTTACATGTATTTATATCTTGATAAGATGTAATTTCTGATTTAAATAAATTTATGTAAGACTAACCAGATACTTGAGACTGTTCACAGAAATCATTAATCATTTTGTAACAGCTATATGAGGAGCATAAATTTGACACTTTGCTATCAATGGTACTTTGATAGAGATCGTTTTCCTTATTTTTATCCTTTGCCATTTACTGTCTTTGCAGAAATGAAATGTATTGGGAGATATTGAGTGATCTAGGGAAGCATATCTATATAGATTGAGTTTTTTCAAGTTTAGCCATCAGCCCCTTTTCAACTTTTGCTTTTTCTTTTTCTTTCTCTTTTAAGGCATTCAACCACAACATAAATATCCATGCTACTGCTGCAAATTCTGCAAAAAACATCATCAGGAACAACAACAGTCAGATCAGTCCACAGATAAATCATCAAAAAATCCACCTGCCTTCAGTATTTTCAACTTCCCACCAAATCAACAATTACCAGAGATACCGTCAAGTCCATTCAGCATTTATAATTTCCCTCAAAAGAAGACTGAAACATCTGCTTCTACACCCTACAGTTTTTTCCATCCGACTCCAAGATCTAAAAAGCAGAGTCATTTATCAAAGTACAGTTTTTTTCCTTCTGAAGCTCACAACCCATCTTTCAATCTATACCAAACACCAAATTCTATACCAACAGTCAACATCTACGAAAAGTGGACTTTTGGGATACAGAATGGAGCAGATTTTAAAAGCATCTGCTGCTTTTATAAGGATATTTCTCTCTTTTAACAATATATGCATATGTTTGACTGTGGGGTTTTATTAATTGCTAACTTGTTCAAAGTTACAAGACCAAGATGCATTATTTAAATAATAAAACTGCTTTTATTTACTCCCATTGTACAAGAGCAACTGGTAATCCCTATTATAATATTCTCTCACCATATTTGTATGCCTATTTATCACATACATGTACCTGCTTAAAAAAATAGGATGCATAAAATTAATGTTATGGAAAAAAAATATGCACCCTATTTAAGCAGTAGACAAATAAAAATTTATAAAGCTTTTTCGTGAGTGGTGAATCATTCTGTTCTATCTTATCATAAATTATTCTGAGATCCGATTTGAACTGCAACTTTAATCATCTAATTCAAGTCTTTTAAATAATAATAGAAAAAATTGTCTTCATTTTAGTGAGCTCAAAAGTAATGACACTGTAAAGAACAAAAGCACAACTGGACAGAAAATACAAAATATTTTGAATTACATAATAATATCCAGCTTTATTTTTTTTTTTTAAAAGTATTTATGATACCAAATAAAATTGCAACTTACTGTGTCAGATATATCATCATATTTTCTATACTGTTGTCAATCACAATAGCTACAAGATGACATAATATCTATGTTACTTTAACAGAATTTTTCGAGCAAACACTTGATTTCCCTTGAAAACTTTCCTGATACTACAAGTCAAGAATAAATAAAAGAAAAAAGAAACATTAGGCCATGACAAATACATATCAATTCATTACTTAGAAATTGAGATTTAAAAAAAAAATGGCAACATGAAAACAGCATTTTAACCAGATCACAAATCATATTTTACGAACTTTTCACAGTTATAAATGTCTCTTAAATGTAATAATTACTAGATATCTAATCACTCTTGAGGTGCTTTGAATGTGTAGTGTTTAATTTCAGGTTCATCTGCTGGATCACCACCTTTCTCCAAGTAGAGGTTGTTGAATGGATATTGTTTTGGCATCTAAGAAATAAAAAAGGAAAACATTAAGCAAAAAATATGAAAAAAAAACCCACTCATAAATGAGAAAAAATACAGTAAATGTATCAAAGCAAGAACAAAAGTAAAGTGGATGACCAAAAAAAACCAAATCAATGATATGGATGAAAGTATAGTGCTTTACTTAAAAGAAATCAAGCAAAATTTAATTTGTGAAAATTTTTACTTTAACCAGGAATGAAAATATATAAAAAAAAAAGGAATTTACGCAACTTTTAGAGATAACGCTTAAAACCATCGTGATAATCAAGATATAGCTCATAGAGATTTTAGGGATGTGACAAATAATGTAAAAAAAATTCTTAAAAAAAACAAGAATGGAATTCTTTTTATAATAAAATCAACTTAACAACGGCAAAAATAGCGAAATTAAGCAAAATTATCAAAAATGTTTTCCAATGTAAAATAAGAAAGTGATTAACATGGTTTTTTTTTTTGTGGAATAAAAGGTAAAAATGATAAGTTTCCTGGAAAACTATTAACCTTTATCCTGGAGAGGAAAAAAAAAATCTTTGGACAAAGATGCTTAATCAAGGGAAAGAAAAACTGGTTTGGCTAGATAAGTTTAAAAAAAATGTTATTTTATATTAAGATATTTAAGTCCCTGCACAAACAAACCTTTATGATTTATTTACTTTATTTATTTTTATTTTCTGAAGGTAGATTTGTTGTAATATGATTAAATCTTTCCAAGTTTTACCATGTCAGTTGTTTCAATATGTTTAAAGATAATATTTACCTCAGGAGGAAAATATTGGTACGGGGAGAGAACCAAAAATGCTGTCAGAAAACCAAAAAATGTGAGAGCACAATAGAGAAGCATCTGGCCACTGTGAAAATAAAAGGTTAGGAGATGAATGCAAGCTACACCAAGATTTAAATTCACATAGGTAAAACTAGAGAAGATGGTAATCCAGCATCAAGCCATTTTAAAATCATAAAGTTGAAGGGTAGAAGATGAAAATAAAAATAGGAAGTAACAGAAATGGCAAAATTATCAAGAGCCTTTGCATTTAAAAGTTCTAGGAAAACTCCAACCACTTATGGCAGTTTACCTGTATGAAAATTTTTAAAAAATTTTAATTTTTCGTACTTTAAGGTCATAATAATACAATCACTTTTGCCCTTCTAATTCTAGAGTTCTTTTCTGTAACATAGTTTAAAGAAAAATGTTAAATAACTGATTTCTAGGTTTCAACAGTCATGAGCTACTTGTGCCTGAATTTACTTGAATAACTTACGAATGCTGCACACTTCCTGGTAGGTTATTATATATAACTGCACCATAATATTGATATTGCCTGAAGTTTCAGCACTTATAGTGATGTCAGTATTATATTGTGAAATACTAAGCTTCCCTACTTTTGAGCTTGGTGAGAAATTGTGAAGCGTGGACCAAATCATATTTTAAGCTCTGACATTTTCCTGTGAATCAAAATCTAAACTCTTTTTTGATGACGAGGAGTATACATCTAAAGGAACTAAATATACAAAAGCAGGTATTTTAAAAATAAAACTCAATTACTCTTCTGTTTTTAGTGCTTAGTTCCATGGCACTTTCCATTGTGGGTTATTTTTATCCAAAATTTCTTAAAAAATTTGCTTTGTCATGGATGATAAAATTAAGCTGAGAAATTATTGAATCTGATCAATATCTCCGAAGTGTATATAGATCTGCTGTTTATCATCTGCATAAAAAGTTGATTTATTCCCCACTATGTATGTAGGTCTTCACATGAAACTAGGAAAAACACTGATGGCCTACAAGGGTCAAAAGGAATGTATTACTTCCTTATCACAAAATGATATGTACTGATGCTGATATAATTCACTCACTATGTGTATCTCCCATCAGCATTAGGATCCCACAAATCTGCACCAATAATGTCTGCAGAGGCATGTACCTGTAGAGTGAAAACAAAACGGAAAAAATTTGAATTGCAACAGTTCATTAATGCTCCCATAATCAAAACTGTTGAATCCATTATTTACATGGTAAGAACATACTGCATGAGACTAAAAATTAATTCTATTCTTTATCAGATTCCTACTTTGCAGTAAAATAAATTAAAATTAAAATGGTGAAACTTTAAAAGGGCTCACAGAGCAAATCAAGTTCACTGAAAAAAAGGGCCCTTATAGATGATCTAACTAGGAAGGATTTATAGAGACATGATGGCAATTTTCAATTGACTATTTAATTTATGCCAATTCACGACAATTATGAAATCTAACCTAAAACTGTCATTGCAACAATGAAAAAAAAATTTCATCAATGTATTCATTAGGTCTTAGAACGTGAAGAAATTTTAAAATCACATGCGATGTCTATAACCTGAATAAAAGTAGCTAAAAATCAAGATAAAGCGATTTGTAAGTTCAGTTACAAATAAGCATGCAAAATATTGTGTAAATAATCCACAATATATTTGTAATTGTATTGTACCAGCATAACCTGTATGTTAATTTTTCTCATGCATTTTATTCGACGTTTAGCTTTTAAAAATCAATCGCAAATGAAAAAAGAAAAAGCAAAATATGAACATTCAGGCCCACAGACTTAGTCAAGTTTCGAAAACCAAACACAAGCTGTGAGAAATAAATTTGGCATGTAAACACTAAAAAACACCCAAACAACCTTTCAGTTAACACAGAATGTGATAATTTAATATAGTTGAAGTATGAATAAAGACAAAATAAACAAAGCAAACAAATAAACAATTCATATTACAAACAAAAGCAAAGAAAATTAAACTTTATGAACATATATAACTATAAGGTATGATATTGTTTCAGCCTCTGCAAAATGAGAGCATTAAGACTTGTTTGATAAAATAAAATAAAGATTTGCTTTAAGAAAAACATAGTTGAGTCATACACTCAGTGAAAATACCTACAGATTACTAATTCTCCCATTACAACTCACCGGTTCTCCAAAGTTCCTTTTCTCTCCAGGTAGATCATAATCCTCAAATGGATCCCGCCATGATCTAGCCACCAAAGGAAGATCTGGATAATCACCAATATCACCGTCTGCTAAAGCGTTGTAATCTTCAGGCCGTAAACCATATTTCTTGGCTGCAGCTGCTCTCTCCTCTGGTGTGCGTGGAATGGGACCTGGCTTCCAATCCTTATTCCAGACTATAACATTTTGAAAAGAGTGTGATTATAATTATATTACATCAATTAAAATCATTAATTCGTACTCTAGTTGAAAATGCTGGGCTTGGATCTGGAAGCTTTGACATTAATTTTAACCTCCATCCCAGCTTTCTATAAATTCTCCATAACCAAATTAGACTTTATGTCTGAAGTTGCTACAGAAAAATATTTGCATCAAATATCAAATACAAAAGATCTGATGCATATGATATTTCATTATTCATTTCTCAGTACAGAATTAGAGTGTCAAAAAATGCGTTTCATTTCTACGTCTCCATAGATCTGGGAAGTGTTTCAAAAAAAGCATGTAACATTTACTGATTTAGACATCTTTCCTAAATTTTAAGAAAATCCTATGAAATTCTAATGGGGCACATATATAATTTATATTTTATCCTGCCTCTTTTGGACCTATACAAAATTCGACAAGGTGTTGCAAAGAGTTTTTTTTTTAAATCTAACTATGTATGGAATACACTATACTAAACATCACTTCTTACTTGAATTAATTGTTTACTTGGCATGTTTTTTTGATGTACCTATAAAGTAATTTCTAATCCAGTAAAAAATGTTATTATGCCATACTCATTCATACATAGCAACAAATTTTTGCTTAGACAAGAGCTCTCTAAATTTTTCCCCCAGCCTAACATATGTAACACTACCAGTCTTACTCTGAGTGTGAGAAAAGACAAACTAGGATAAACTTTTAATATAAAGTATTCAAACCAACTTTCTATAATGATGCCAACAGATTTCAGCTTTGTTACTTCTCTTTTACCAAGAGAGAGACCAAAAGTTTTTACCTTTGAAAGCATCTTATATTTAGACCCATCACTTTGAAACAAACACTAGTGTAGTGATATCACTTTAAAACTGTTACAATCTTATCATGTTCCATATCCTCCATACTGAGACTGTAGTTTTTATTTTATTATTTTCCATATTTTGTAAATTAGTTCGTTCTGTTATAATGTTGACAAAAAGAGAAAGCGAAAGTAAAAGAAATCTCTCATGCTTGTTTTGATTTTGGACTAGAAGGTTGAAAATAAAAAAGCTCTTACAACTCAACAACAAACTCCAAGATTGATTTATTGTAAGGACGCTTTATTGGTGACCCCGACGTTAAGTAAATATGTCACAGGCAATAGATTTTTCAGAATACGAATCTAGATCTAAAATACAGCTCACTAGAGCGAGTAAACAGACTAAACCACAGCCACCAAACCAGGCTTAACACTACAGTCTACACTCCCTAGACAGCACCATACCAGATCTAGATCTAGACCTAGATCTAGATTCATCAACCTAATATCATAATTTTGACATTTCTAAACCTTTAACCATGGACCTTGATGCTATCAAACAACTAGCAGACGCGATCAGAGAGCAGACTCTTCACGCAACGCAGGCCACAACTACAACAGTTTCGTCAGTGTCGGCAGTCGCCTTCAAGGCACCACAGTTTTGGCAGATAAACGCCAAGGCGTGGTTTATTCGCTTAGAAGCATCCTTCAACACACACACGCCACCGATTACACAAGATTTAACTAAGTTCCACCATGTGATACAGCTCTTAGATTCCTCTACTGCACGCCGTGTCCAAGCAGTGTTGGAAAACCCACCTCCAGTAGGGAAGTATGACAGACTAAAATCAGCTCTCCTCAACGCCTATGAAGCGACACAGCTTCAAAAAGAACAAGAACTGCTCAACCTCAATGGTTTAGGTGACCACAAGCCATCAGAACTTCTCCAACACATGCGGAGCCTTAACCATGACCCTGTAACACTTTTCCGTGCCCTTTTCCTAAACCAATTGCCCCTGAGGTCCGCCGTATTCTGGCTCAGACTCCAGATGCTGACCTCGACACCCTCGCAAAGACAGCCGATGGAATAATGGACGTAGAATTTTCGGCTGCTGCTACGCGTTCCATCCAAAATACGTACCCAATCGAGGCAACACTAGAGGAACAGGCTAACTCCTGTCATGGAGACGTGAACGCCCTCCAAAGGAATCCACGTTTTCGACAGAAGCATAGGTCTAAGACCCCTACCCCTACTTTTGTTTTATGCAAATACCATTCCCTATTTGCTTCCAATGCTAGATCCTGCGAACATTTCGTCGACGGCCGACCTTGTGCAATGTCTCCACGTCCAACCAGCCAGGGAAACGACAGAGCCAGTGCAAAATAAAGGGCGCTACTGGCTTGATCAATGCCCCTGCAATCTGTGCGGTCAACTCCAGTTCTATCTCGGTCACTGATATTATTTCAGGTCGTTCTTTCTTAGTAGACACTGGAGTGGAACAATCTGTTTTTCCAGCCACAAATTCGGATAGAAAAAAATCTCGCCGCCCCAATCTCATATCAGCTAATGAGTCGGCTATTGCAACTTATGGGAAATGACCGATTTCTCTGAAACTCAGCAAAACCACGCTCTTCAAACAGAAATTCTGGATAGCCGACGTCACTCAGCCAACATCGGGGGCAGATTTTTTCACCTTCCACCGTCTCGCAATCGACCTCAGCAACAAGAGATTGGTTTCGCTGGATGGTGGCACCATCGTCAACACTAGACCTACACATTCACCACGCCCGGGTATACACAAAGTACATTCAAAATATGAGGCCATTCTAGAAGATTTTCCAGAACTTTTGATACCCACTTTTCATGATAACAAGCATGGCGTTGTACACCATATACCAACTTCCGGTCCCCCTGTTCATGCTCGCGCCCGCCGTCTTGATAATGATAAATTGTCTGCAGCGAAAGCTGAATATGAGGAACTAGAACGACTTGGTATTATCCGCCGATCATCATCTCCTTGGTCGTCACCTTTACACATTGTAAGAAAGAGCAATGGAGGATGGCGCCCGTGTGGAGACTACAGGTGGTTGAATGACGTGACCAAAGATGACAGGTATCCGCTGCCACACATTCAGGACCTAAATAGTAATCTATGTGGAAAAACTATCTTTTCAAAGATTGATCTTATTCGTGGGTATCATCAGATACCTGTGGCTGAGGAGGATATCCCGAAGACAGCTATCATCACTCCTTTTGGCCTCTACGAATACCTAAAAATGCGTTTTGGGTTAAAAAATCAAGCTCAAGCCTTCCAGCGGCTCATGGATGGTATTCTACACGACCTCAACTGCTGTTTCGTTTATCTAGACGATATTTTGATAGCTAGCTCATCTCCCAAGGAACACGAGGTAGATCTACATTCTGTATTCCACTTACTGGCAACCAATGGTCTTGTCATCAACACTCAAAAATGCATATTCGGGCAAGCTACAGTGACATTCCTCGGTCATAAGATTACCCCAAACGGCATCACACCACTACCTGAAAAGGTCAAGGCCATCACTGAATTCCCAAAACCTAACGGCAAGAAAGCCTTACAACGTTTTTTGGGAATGCTGAATTTCTACCACAGATTCCTCCCTGGAATCGCCAAAATTCTAGCACTGTTGACGGTAGCAACAAAAAGCAGAGGTAAAGTAATTACTTGGACAGATGAATGCCAGACCGCGTTCGAGGCAGCCAAATCTTCACTAGCTTCAGCCACACTTCTCACCCATCCAGATCCGAAGTCTGAAACGCGATTATCTACTGACGCCTCAGATTCAGCAATCGGCGCAGAATTATCA
The DNA here is from genome assembly GCA_033675545.1 of Elysia crispata. Classification (NCBI taxonomy): domain Eukaryota; kingdom Metazoa; phylum Mollusca; class Gastropoda; family Plakobranchidae; genus Elysia; species Elysia crispata. The sequence goes on along the minus strand of JAWDGP010004033.1, from coordinate 307,936 downwards.
CAAAAACACCATGGAATGTGGAGACCGATTGCATTCTTTTCTAGGAAGCTGACATCGACACAAAGCCGCTACTCTACATTTGACCGAGAATTGTTGGCTATTTACAGCGCCATCCAACATTTTCGCTTCTTCTTAGAAGGTAGACCATTCTCTGTCCTCACTGATCACAAACCTTTAACTTATGCTCTTACAAGTAAGACAGCCACAACAAGAGCGACAGCTTACGTACATTGCAAAATTCATAACGGACATGAGATATATCAGTGGAACAGACAATGTTGTACCTGATGTACTTTCACGTGCCCCCTGCGCCGAACAACCTATGGTGGCATCAGCATCGCCCATTCCCCCCATAGACCTCGCTCGAATGGCCGAAGAGCAACTTAGAGATCCTAAAGTGGCAGAATTGCGTAAACAGCCAGGTGCTCTGAAACTAAAAGAAGTCAACCTAGATGGCTGCATTTTACTATGAGACGTTTCCACCTCTCGCCTAGTCCCATCGTCTCACCGCTCTGGACAAAGACAATTTTCGAAGCCATCCATAATCTTTCCCATCCTGGCCACAAACCCACCACACGAGCTATCTCAGCCCGCTATGTCTGGCCTGGACTTAAACATGAAGTTAAAAATATGGTACGCGCATGTCATTCCTGTCAAGCAAGCAAAATTGGCAGACACACCAAAACTCCCCTCAACTCATTCGACCCTCCAGATCGTCGATTTGGGGATATTCATGTAGACCTTGTAGGACCTTTTCCCCCCTCAGAAGGCTGCACATATCTGTTCACCATCATCGACAGGTTCACCAGATGGCCCGAAGCAGTGCCAATCCAAAACGCTGAGCTAACAACATGTGCCGGAGCCTTACTTAGGACCTGGATAGCACGTTTTGGTGTACCAGATTCTATCACATCGGATCAAGGTCCACAATTCACAAGTGGTTTATGGCGTGAATTGCATAACGTCCTTGGCTGTAGTAACAAACATACCACGGCTTACCACCCGCAGAGCAACGGCATGGTCGAGCGTTTTCACCGCAGCCTTAAAGCTGCGCTCAAAGCCCGGCTCCTTGGACCTGGCTGGATGGATGAACTGCCTATTGTTCTCCTGGGTATTCGTTCCACGTGGAAAGAAGACCTTGACGCTGCACCCGCTCTCCTAACATATGGCACCAATTTGAGAATCCCCGGTGATTTCTTCCCATCAAATTCGGCCGAAAGAATTTCACCAGGCAGCACTTTTGTTCGTGATCTACAAGAAAACTTTCGCAAGTTATCGGCACTTTCTCCGGTTCATCATGTTACAACGAAAAAATACCTACCACGAGATCTCATGTCCGCGGAACAGGTTTACGTGCGCCATGATGCACATCGTGGTCCTTTGGTCCGACCCTATGACGGACCTTTCAAGGTTTTATATCGCTCAGATAAACATTTTGACATTTTACGAAATAATAAGTCCACACGAGTGTCAATAGATAGACTCAAACCTGCCTATTCTGCTGACCCTAAGTTTCCTCCCCCTCACGACCAGGCCCCACGAGTAGAAGACAATTCTAGAAGTGAAACAGTCTCAGACAGTCAGTGAAATACAAGATCAGGCAGAATCATAAAGAGACCCATTAGATACAGAACTATTCTAAGCGCTACATCGTTTTTATTTTTATTTTCACATTCCACCGTCATGTATTTTTCTTTCCTTTTGCTTTAAAAGAATATTCCATGTTGTAACCTCATTTTATGTTCTATAATACGTAAGTTAGAATTTTCAAATATGCAACATTCTGGGGGGAGCCCTGTAGCGATATCACTTTAAAACTCTTACAATCTTATCATGTTCCATATCCTCCATACTGAGACTGTAGTTTTTATTTTATTATTTTCCATGTTTTGTAAATTAGTTCATTCTGTTATGATGTTGACAAAAAGAGAAAGCGAAAGTAAAAGAAATCTCTCATGCTTGTTTTGATTTTGGACTAGAAGGTTGAAAATAAAAAAGCTCTTACAACTCAACAACGAACTCCAAGATTGATTTATTGTAAGGACGCTTTACTAGGATCTATATGCACAAATCTCATATAAAAAATATGACTTGAATGTTTAAAGTTAAATGTGAGTTTATGTCAAAAAAAAAAATAAAATAAAATAAATAACCCCAGAAAAGGGCTGAAATTTTGCATCACTAGCACAGACTATTGAAAACTGCCACTACAGTACTAGATCTAGAATCTAGATTCTAGTAGTACTTTAGTAGCTGCAAAAAAAGAAAATATTCAACTTGAAGGTATCATTTGTGCCAGAACGCTGCCAAATCGCTTCTTACGATCAAACATGAACCCTAACAAGCGAGTTGGGTGTAATAGTAAAAAAATACCATTTATTCTAATAGTAATACTGAGTTTAATGCAGATCTAAATCTCATCTAGACTATGTTTTCAACACAAGAAAATGTCATTGGCGTTTTAGATTTTCTGCTATTCAACTTACATGCTGCTAACACAGATGTCGTTGATAAATTTGACCGACGAAGGCAAAATAAAGGTTTTTTATGCTTCGCCAGAACAGTACAAACCTTCATGAAGGTCGCCATTTTAGCAATTAAAAAAAATAGTTCTTAGCAGTCACCGCATAGTCATCCTATGAGGTTGGTTGCAGCTGAAGCGGTATGAAACGATAAACAACAATGATGGCCGGCATCTCACCTTGGACTGTGAAAGCTGTATTCAATGGAACCATACCATCGCGACGACTTTTCATCGTCTTTGCAAACAAGCACGTAAGGGAACCAGAAAAAATTCTTATCTTGAGAACTAGAACTGCTAGCTTTGTAACCGATGTCCTTGTATTTTATGCCTATTATTTATTGTCTGTCTTTAAGTTTAGAAGTCGAGGAATCTATAGATCAGTATTCCAATCTTGATGCTAGATCTAGATCTAGACTTATCATCAGATTTCAGTATCCAGAATTGGTCTAGATCTAAAAAATAAAATGATAAGAGTTGGGTGTTCCTCAATCTTTTGCACTGAGGTAAGTTATGCTTTGGTAATGACTGCATTTCTTACCCAGTGCTGTTCCAGTTGTTATGTTTACAATTACATGGCAGTCTATTGGATACTGGGGGCAATCACATCATTACTGAGTAAACTAGTCTAGTCTCGAGTACTCTATCGATTAAAGGAAAAAAAGACAGAGTTCCTTTGATGTACGGACTAATTTACATACCAAAGAGGGCTTGGTTTGATCGGGACCATAGAAAAAGATTGGGCTTGGTTTTTTCTCGGGGTCACACAAAAAAGAAAAATTAATTTATTTCAGCTCTGTCTCTTATAGGGTTGCTACTGTTTGTTCTATATAAAAAACTGTCAGTACCTAAAAGGACTCTTTCCGGGGAAAAAATCAGAGTCAAATTAAATGTATTGAAGAAAATAGAGTTTTATTCAATTAGTTTTGCTTTTCTCCAGTATCTTATCCAGTGGCTGTCATAAAACCTGAACCACTTTGGGTAACCGTTAGGAGTCCCTATTGCTGAGCTAAATACTATCAATATGCAGATAAATCTGGTACTGATTAAAAAAGAATTTGTGAATCTTCTTTTGATACAAACTCTAACTACTGCAAATTTTAGAATGATCTAGATCTTGATCTATAATTTGGCAGGCTGAATTCAGGAGAAAATAAAAATTAATTCTTTATTGCCAAAAATTTTAATAGAAGCCTAGCTAAACCTGACATTCTGTAAAAAAATTACAAATACAAGTTCTTGAAAATATGAGTTTTTAGGGTTGGCTTGACCCAATCTCTAATGTCTTCGGATGAACTTCCTGGCTATCTGGACTTCAACTCACTTTGTCTTTTATCCCATATTTTTTTATTTTGAAGTCTAAGGTGTTTATTTTTTTAATGCAGGCACAATTCATGAGGATGTATTTCATCATGACTTTTTCTTTTATTGAAATTTAAATATTTCTCTACTTGACAGAGAGTACTTTGGTCTGTTGCAAGGGCATTGCAGCTTTTTTCAAAAACATGCTATGTGATGGCATCTTTTGAGTCCTCTTCATGCCTGAAAAGAGAAAAAAAAATTATCTGCAAAACATTTATAACTTCATAAAGTTTGGAACAAAAGACATCACATACATATATTTTAAGTCAAGACCAGTTTATGAGGATGTTATGTTATGGAATCTGTGTTGCGTTTGACTTAAAATATGTTTGGGTCACCACCATATTAATCAGAGTGTTTGAGAACATTCTACATTATTATCTCTGATCTTTAAATTTGGTTTCCTTATTTGAACTCCGTGTAGACTGAATATATTTTTAGAAAATCTTTTTAAAAACTGTTAAAATTAAAAGTATTTTTATTCTTTGAAAAGTAGGACCTACATTTTAAGTTACAAGTTTTATTTTGATATAGCATTGTTATGCTTGTCATAATAATTAAAACCAAAGAACACTGGAAATTTTATGAGTTTCAAATTGCTGGATTTGGTTCCTTTAGAACTTAGATTTCGGCACGAACAATGTTGCAAGGCTCTCAAGCACACCTGATGGTAATGACAGACTGCACACTGCTCCCAAGACACAGAACAAACCAACAGCCAAAGCAGTGACCATAAGCAAAGCAATGAGAGCATACATGGAACAGGCAAAGGCTTATGGTAAGGCAGCATTTATATGTTTAAATTTAAAACAACTAATATCTGATATTTTAAGTATAAAGAGATGAAAGAGTTTACAAAGCAAGAAACGTATTTGTAATTTCATTGCCAGATTTTGTCTCTAAAACTCCTCATTGTAGTGTAATGCCTCTTTCTTACAGTAACTTGTCTACCATATGATCGTTTTTTTCCACATATATGCTCTTCTAGTAACTATTCTAATTTTTTTCCCATCACATGACACTGCAATCATGTTACAACATAATGGTTTGATAAGTCTCAGGTTATTTATTTTTTTTTAAAGCACTGTTGAAGTTGGACTGATTTCTATTTCTTTTACTTTTGGAGCTTAATTTTTTTTCATTAATATTATTTTTTACCCCCATCATCTGGGATACCCCTGTATTTTAATTGATCTATACAATTAAAATTCATCATTTTTGCTTCTTTTGTCCAGCCTCTCCATAGTATTGAAAAAAATCACAAGTATTTTTTTTGTCTTTTTAATCCATGGAAGCAAAGGCAACGTAGAATCATGCAGAAATTATATGAAATATTTTGAAGACTTACAACTTCACAGAACCACCTAAGATTTTCAATGGATATGAAAGTAAGTAAACTGAAGAGGATTAATTGAGTTTCCATTTATATTTTTTTCAGATGATAAAATGAAGGCTGAAGTTGCAGACTTTGAGATTGGCAAGAGACATTTGGCTAACATTATGGGAGAAGATCCAGATAGTTTTACTCAAGCAGATGTGGATGTTAGTGTTTCAACTTCTGATCACTTTTACCTCCCTTTTTTTTCCTCACTTTGCCTTTGCAATATTTATTACTTGATAGTTATATTTATAAAATCTGTAAAATGTGCAGACAATTTACATGTAAATCAATTTAATTTATACTTCAGAAAAAAAAAATAAACAGAATGCCAAACCAGGATCTTTTCTTGACAATACACCATATGAATTTAAATAGATTAAATTTGTGGCAATGGTTACAAATAATTCAGAGTCAATATGCCATATATATATTCTTATATCCCTTATTTTCATGAAATTACTTTGGCCACCTGTTAACCCATTATGCTCAAGCCATCATTCTAAGAAGCTTTACCACACTCAACTGATTATAAGGCACTGGTTTACAATGTTTTGTGTAATTTTCTACTTGTATAAGCCATTCCAAGACATTAATTTTTCAGCAATGCTAGAGGTATTATTCCAAATCTAAAAGGTGAGCGATGAAAGTATTCAATTTTATCTTAATGTGGCCAATTTGGGGAAAAAATTATGCTGTATAATTTTATTTCTCCTCACCGATTATTTTGATTTTGTCCTCTCCAGAGAGCCATTGAATACCTTCTTCCCTCTGGACTGTATGATAAAAAGGCAAGGCCAGTAATGAAGGTTAGTCAATACTGTGGTGTTCATTAAGACTCTTTGTTACAATTTATTGACCCTAGAGGATTCATTAGATGGGAAATTCTCTGAAGTGTTGTTTGTTTTGTTTTTTTTTTGCTTGAAAAGTTTATGGAAAGTTTATTTTTGTTTGATCAAGAGCTGCTTATGATTAACTATATCCTAGTAATCTTTTAATTATATAACCCTTTTTTTAATTTATTTTTATTTTTTTCACAGGACCCATATGAAATTTTCCCAAAGAAAAAAGGTTTGTCCTTACTTTTTTTTATTTTCTAATTTAAAAAGTAGCAAGTGAATTTAGAATTTGTGCAGCATTTACTTGTTTTAACTTTTTTTTTTCAAAATATACTTTACCATCTAGAAAGAAAATTACCCGCATATCTTAAGATTAAACTTTTCCATGAATTGTTGATCTTATTGTGAAGACCCCTTCACGATATTCCTGGTATTGCATCATTATTTCTTTGGGGCAAAATAAAAATTTAATGAAAGATATTTCATATGATTCATGTTTTAATGATGGTTCAATACATATAGGTTGTTGGTGGATGATTTAGCTGAATAAATAATAAATGGCAGAAGGTATACTTAAATATATATATATATATATATATATATATATATATATATATATATATATAAATAGGCAGGTAGTAGGCAGTCAACATTTACTTGGCTTAGCACTTCTATGTGTAAGGAAAAACAACTCATCCTGATACTAGTATTGATTTTTTTTCATAAACCTCTTGTTTTGGTTAAAAGAAATCTCAGGTAAATTTTTTTTTACAGTAGTGAAATGGCAAAAGTTATTGTTTCCTAATATCTACTTTTTAGTAAATCTGTTTAATTATTTAAAGTTTTATTATTATAACTGACGTTTTTTACTTGTAAATACATGCAGAAGATACATTTTTTTCTCCAAGTAAATTGGCCAGGTCTATTTAGTTCTCTGATGAAAACAAGACAGTCTTTGCAAACGACTTTTTCATTTGCTTTATATTCTGCAGGTTTTATACCCATGGAAAATAAAATGGCTAGAATTAGCTTTTATCACTCTAAGACCATTGCTCTTCTTCTGTTACATCTATCTTGATTAATAACCAAGTATTTATTACTATTTTAATTTTTTTTTATTTTGCAACTAAGTGCACAGTATAAAACATATTTAATCAATGGATTTGCAATATATAATGTTATCATTAAGTGCAAAAAGCTAAATGGGAAAGAAACAAAAGTACAGAAAATATGATAAATATATTGGCAATGTGTCATTGGTTTTTAGCAACTTATATGTTAAATATTCTTATCCCATTTTAGATTTTTTATTGTACTTAACACATTATTAATAAAGAAGAAGCTAAGAAAAAAATGTCAAACACAGTGTAAATTTTGCATGCCTTACCGGACAAAAACTCTTTTGCACTAAAAAACCATGAGCCTGCTGAATGGAAAAGGAAGCGTAAAAATTTGATAATGAAAATTGTAATAATAAGACCTAAGTAGTGCAAGTTTGGAGACCAATTTCCAAAAATTGTAAATGTGCTTAACTACCCTTAGATGGACCAGATGCCAATGCCAGTCTTGGAAATTTTTAAAAATTATATATATATATATATTAGTCATTTTGGTGCAGGATGAGTGATTATCTATGGGGACAATTTTTTTCTTGTCCAGTTTATTATTTGGTTATCTTACTGATGTTCTAACACACAAAGATATCATTCCTTGCCATATCATTGACAACACTTTTTAATACTTGAAATAAATTTTATCTTTGGTTACATTGCATATCACTATTTTATAAATAGATTGTATTGCATACCTTTCCAGGGATTTCAAGTTTATAGATGACTTGTTTTTTCTATTTTTTTTGTTTTCTTTTCTTTTAAGTTAATATTTTAAGAATTTTTTTGTTCTGTATCTGATTTAGCTGCGCAATTTGGCTTGGATGGAAGACCTTATCATTGGATGTATTTTACTATCCTACCAAACTATTACAGCACACTCTATGTAAGTATTATTTCTTATTCTTTGTGATGAAACTATCAGATAAAACTTAGAATAGGAAATGCATTGCTATAAAAAAAAAAAGTAAAATTATATTATGTTTAACTTACCATGATTTATTTTTTATTCTATTGTTCAAGCTCTTTGTTTAAACAGAGTGTGTAAAAACATCTCACTTATGTGCAGATTCATTTTAGTACTGCTCTTTGAAGTAATTAGTGTTTTGATTTGTGACCTTAAATAATTCTAATATTTTGTAAGATATATGAAAAAGTTAGAGAGAAGTGTAGGGAAAATGATAGACATATGAAGTTGTTTTTCTTTCTATGCTTGAAAAGGAAATAACATGGAAGTTGGAGGCTCTGAAGGATTCAGAGGACCAGATGAGAGCAGAAAACAGACTAGATGAGATGGAAGGGCAGTCATTGTGAGCATCATTGGTTCAATATTTTTTTTGCCAACTCACTATAATCTTTAATTCAATATCAATGGAGACAGTTATATAAATGCTCTATCCACACAAAACAAAGAGAAAAGCAAATTTTAAATAGGAAATCAAAATCAATTTCACTTTGCAGCAAAGTGTTTATTTTTCAGTGCCATAAAAATCTCAAAGTTTTTGTTTTATTTCATTTTAATTTTGCCATTATGCCTTCTCCCATATTCTTTCAAAAAATCTAAATTTTTTTTTATTTCATTTTCATCTGGTTTAATGCTCTGGAAAAAATAACAAATGTCTGCAGCAATACAGCCTCAAGCGAATGGATATCCCTTCAAGCTTTAAAAACCAGAATGGTGGAAAACATCAAGGAAAAAGAGGTAAAATCATTGTATTTGTGTTTAATATTTTCGTATGTGGCTTTTTCTAGTAGTTTATATGTAATTGTTTTTTTTTTTGGTGTATCAGGGTAAAAGGCACTATATTTTTCTTTTTTTAATTTGAGTATTAAATTCAAACACTAGTCTTAATTCCTTTGGAGCTAATAAAAGACAATGCTGTATTACAGTGAAGAGAATGTATAAAATTGGAAAACTGAAATAATTTTTATTAGATATTTTCTTTAAAAAAATGTCCTTACCAAAAAGATTGAAACTTGAGTGTGATTTGAATTTTTTTTTTCCTTTTATTGTCTTGTTTTTAATGACGTCTCATATTCATAATAAGACACACACACACACACACCCACATCACACAAAAGAGAATTTCAGATGACAACTTTGGATGAGTATAAGATTTCCTCTTCCCCTGAGGAATGCATCTATAAACTATTAAAATAAAAAGGAAAATTTTGAACTCACTTCTCTGCCTGTCATAAATCACAGAAATCATGATTGATTATGACACATTTCTCATATCTTACAGTACAATCATTTTGTAACTTTGATGGAGAGACTTGTGTCGCATCCCCTGTCTGGGCGGGAGCAAAATTTCATCATGGAATGGAGGGTTTCACTTCAAGCAGAGGAACTGGAGAGTGCTGTGCCAGAGGTCAGGAAATTAATAAACAGGACAGTATGATAGAAAGAAAGAAATAATGACATTATTTATGTATCCAGTATGCCTTTAAAAAAAAATGAAGCAATAATGATGTATAGGAATTGAATAGCTATAAAGAAAGAGAGAAGGATTAGGGGTGGAGGATGTGGAATTAAAAAAAGGACATACTTTTAGAGTGATATTTATAACCCAATAGGTATTTATTTTGCACATTTTCCCTTCACATTAGCAAACAAAACAGAGCTAAAAATTATGCTCTTCAAGATTTACAGCATTGAATATATCATTTTTTTTCAAACTCGTGACTGTCATGTGGACATTATATTTTGTGAGAACAGGACTATAATATTATGTGTTGTTGAGTCCTCTAACTATAAAACTATTATACTCTATGGATATGAACTAACAATCTCTGAGCAATGTTTTCATGCACACAGCAGTCAAAACATATGACTCATTTTTAGATAAGTGTCCTAAGGATGAAATGGATGAAATAAATCTAGGCTACTTAGACGTATCTATGACTGAAACCTAGCTTGTGTCACACTCACCCATTTGGCTTTGATGGTGTCCAGTTAAATATATGTAGTTTTAAATGCAAATACTATTAAAGATTTGAATATTATTATTTAAATCATATGATCCAGTATAAAGCTTAATCACACCAAAATATCAATGTATTTATCACATTTATGTCTGGGAGGTATCGCTGATCTTAGACATATTGCATGTCAGAAACATTTACACAGAATGACACAAAAAAATCTTTTTGGAAATTTCTTTGATATGGCTCTAGCAAAAGTGAGCTTTATTGACTTTTCTACCTGAAGAAGAAAGTTCTGATAG